>LPNX010209036.1:112175-224932 GCA_001517045.1 Pseudotsuga menziesii | reverse complement strand
AACTTATTGGGTACTCAGACTCAGACTTTGATGGTGATAAGGAGACAGGAGTATCAACTTCTGGATACACTATGAGTCTTGGATCAGCAGCTGTTTCATCGAGATCTCGCAAACAGTCAGTTCCAGCGGATTCAACAACAGAAGCAGAATATGTGGTTGTAGCTGAAGCAACGAAAGAAATAGTATGGCTCAGGAAGATACTTGAAGATTTGCAAGAAAAACAAGAGAACTCCACTCCATTGTTGGTCGACAATACTTCTGCAATCAAGCTGGCAAAAAATCCTAGATTCCATGATCGAACCAAACACATCAACACAAAGTATCATTTGATTCGACATCATGTAGAGGCCAAGACAGTCCATCTTCGACATTGTTCCACAAATGATCAAGTTGCAGACATCTTCACCAAAGCGCTTGGACGAGAAAAGTTTGAAAGATTCAGAAACATGCTCGGACTTACGAACACCCCTTCGGATTAAGAGGGGGATTGTTAGAATATAATCCGTCAGGATTATTGTAAATAAATAATTAAATAGGAATTTGAATAGTTACCCAGGAAGGTGAAAAGGCTGGTTCTCAACCGCCTCATTGTAATCTATAAATTAATGTTTTAGTCGTGAATAGAATATTGAATTGGGAGTTATTACCAACATTTGGCACAAGCGGTTGTTTTCCATAGCACTTATCTTCAGGGTATGTACCAGGTAGGGCCATCAGAGCTACTATCTATTGGTGGGGTAAGGTCATCACCTCCTGGTGGGTTAGAGACACTACCTTTCATTGGCTTAGGAGCATCTAATAGTAGGACTATACCCACATATCATGAGCCTAACTGAGAGCCCCACCCATGCACAAATTGCAACCATCCCTACTTTGGTCCTGTCCAAACATATGATAACTTTACTAGGTATTTTAGTCAGGTAAGTAAATGATTAACAATAGTTCTGTTTGATTTTTTTCCCTTACTATACACATATATAGATTGCTAATATTTTTAACGTTTTTAAAACTTGTACTTGCTACAAGTAAAGGACATGGGGCAAGAATCTTCCAGTTGCGATACCCATGCTAGTCCGGAGGCTCATGCACCAAATCCATTTGATGTACAAGATGTTTTCATACCTTTGGCGACAACAAATAACACTGAGGTAAATTTTTCAACTTGCCATTTTGTAATACATGTTAGTTTGTTATCACATGTTAATTCATTAATGCTACAAGGTCTGCTTTTTATAATTTTAGAAAATGCAAGTTGTAGGTCCCCTATAAAGGGAAATCATTTTTTCTAGTAATCCTCCCTAGTGGGGAGATAAGTACTACATAGTCCACAGGGCACAAGTATATGTGAGAACATGCTACAATTTTTTTGGAAGCATACCATGTATCACTAAGTATTCCAACATTGTCAGTTTGTTAATACATGTTATTTCATTGATTAATGCACATTTTACTAAGTTAGCACTTGGTGATTATAGACAACACCTACTATATTTAGAGAACAATCCATAATTGCCTCTCCTTGCAGTCTAAATGTGCAGAAGGGTTGTGCATATACAAGAGGAGCAACTCCTAGAAAGGGTGTGGATGCCCTCTATATCAGACACACATGAGATCTAATGCCTAACCTAACAAGGGTCATTGATGCTGCAATTAGTGCCACATATGCAATAGAAACAAGACATACAAAGGTAACTATTTTAACATTTGTACAAAGTATAAGCATGCAACTATATTGTTTATTCAAGTATTTCTAACTATTTCAACATTTGGTGATTGTAGCCATTAACAACAATAGTGCCTAGTCCCTCCGGTCAATCTATGGTTGTGACTGGGTCTCCTCCTATGGCGAGATGTTAATTAATGAACAAGTCTTTTTATTCAATTTACATACACATGTTGATAATTGTTTAATTAATTGAGATATGATCTTTTATTTGCATAGCACAATTATAGAGAGGACTTCCATGAGCACACCATAAGCATCTATACCTTGACTGGATTTGCTGAGTGCTTGTCATAAATAATTTGTCCATAAGCTATTTTTTAAAGTTTGTTAGTGGTAAGGTATTAGTGTAATTATCTGATAAAATAGACCATCTTTGATTTGCAGACTCCTTAATTGCAGAGCGATCATATGGAGAAGGTTGATAGAGCAAAGTCGAGGAAAAACAAGTCAAATATTGATTTTTGATGTTCCTTCTTGGATATATGTACTTTGGAATACGTGTACACTGGCATTCCATATAAGGGCCGACTAGTTTGCCTTACTTTGTATTATAAACAATCAACTATCAACACATGATACAATTTATTGCATATTTTCTTTTGAGTTTCCACTTGTTCTTGTGATGATTTATTTCTTCTACAAATTGATAAATTATTCTACTGAAATTTATATAATTACATATTAAGTCACTCATTGCATATTATATTTTAAACAATATTCTTTCTCTTACATTTATTGCATTGATCAAGTAACATGGCATCATTGTGTTATGAAAACATTATCTTAATGGAAAAAAACTAATTTTATCTTTCAAAAGTTCAGTGAACTCATTACATGCACACTAATTGGATATCTAATTTAAAATTGTGGTTTTTTCAATTCCATGGGGTCATATCCATTGATCAAGATTATGGTTGCAAGGAAAAACCAAAAGTTAACAAAATAAGACAAAATACGTTTGAATAACCTTTGTCATGTAAACCATGCTACACATATCGTCAATGTAAGCCTATGACATTTTCACAAACCAAGATGAATTCTAATAAATGCTACACATTTAATCAATGCTACCGTATTTCATCAAATGACAAGTACATGAACATCTATGAAGTTTGGTTGAAGTGTGCCTACTCTAGCATGCTAAAAAAATGGAAAAGTATCAAGTCCAATGGTAAGGAATGCATGAACTAAAGTGCAATAAAATCCATTGTTACTTCATGTATATGGTTAAATATAAAACAATATTCAACCCTGGGGTTTTCAACTCTATTTTTATCTTATATCTTCAAAGGATCGTCATGTTTTTTTCGTTGTTTGAAATATGAGTTTAAACATTTAATACAACAGTAAAATTACCAAACTCAAAGCCCTAAATATACTACCAAGTGTAATAAAAGTGATACTCAAACCATCCCCACATTTCATTGCATAACCCTAGTTTATAAGGCACTTGTCTGTTCCAATATAGTGCTAACCAATAGCTTCTCATGGATTCACTTTCATAAAATTGTTGAAGTTCTAAAACTTGACCTTAACCAAACCCTAGTTTGTAAGACCCTATTTTGTTCCAATATATTGCTAACCAATAGCTTCTCATGAATTTACTTTCAAAAAATTGTTGAAGATATAAACCCTAGACTTACTAAACCCTAGTTTTTAAGACACTAGTATGTGCTTTACCTCTTTCATATGTCCATTTTCCACTTGTCATAATTCTAATTTAGGTTTGAGTGTATATCCTTTCTTGATTTAGGGTCTTGAACTATACCAACCTTGCCACATGGAACTTATTCATGCCACAACTTTCCTCCAAATATGTAGAAAATGCCTCAAACCATGTGTCATTGCAAAAAACATCTCAGTGGTGAAACATGGCTCTAATTATGTTGAAATGGCCTAAAAAAGTGCAATTACCCCAAAAGTCACTCTGTCATTCTTTTAAATCCTTTTTGCACAAATTTTCTCTCTTAGAAGGGGTAGATTCATGATAAAACAACCACATTACTCCCTTGAAGTAGAGTTTTCATCATCAAGTGGACTCCTAGTACTCATATGCATAAAGTACAAAAAAACAAAAACAATTGACACCTAGAATTCATGAATATGATCATTCTTTACAAGGTTGGATGAGGATACTATAGTCATCACCTATGTCATGTGAATATCACATCCCATCATTAATCCATGAACCATCTCCATGGACCAACACATGCCTCTCCAAAGAATAATTCTCCTTGGAGTTCATGATGATGGCTACTAAAATGTCTTCAAGAAAGTGTACATCATCATCACATGATGTTTTATCCATATCAAAATGAGATGCATAATGTTCAATGGAATATTCAACATTTAGATCTTCATGAAGCTCTTTTCCATGTTTTTCATGGTCTAGATCACCATGTTTTATTGACACACTCAAACCCAGGACATACATACATTGTATTTATTCTTTATGCAAGCCAAGAGAGCAGATCTGTGGGGTTACTCTCATATACAAATGAACATATTCCCCATAGAACACAACATTTAAACCATTCCCATTCATCATATTCTAAGGTAGGGGAACCCAATTATGTTGATCAAACCCAATTACTCAGTTTGGATTTTGTGCCCCCAGAGGAAGTCCACAAATTGTCCCTAAATTGCCTCGAGTGGCAAGTTGCAACTAGACATAGAACAAAAACCATAACTTAGATTGTGAAACCATCGATTATGATGGATTCAAGATGTCAGGTTTCAGTTAGGGGAACCCTTCTAGTATGATTCAATCTCCCATAAATGGTCCCATTGTACCATCTCCGAAACTAGGTTTTTTTTCTAAGTAAAGCCAAATGCCACTTTTGCACAAGTGGGTCAACTTTGAATTGAAATGTCCCAAGTGACTGTGGGAAATATGACCATGTCCACAATGGTAAAAATGATATGTGGGAGCTGACAAAACCTTGTTATGATTTTCGGTTTGGATTCCATGCCCCTAGAGGAAGTCCATAAATTGTCCCTCAATGGCCCTGAGTGGCAAGTTGCAACTAGGAATCGAATAAAAACCGTAACTCAGATCGTGAAACCATAAATTCTAATGGATTTAGGATGTTAGGTTCCATTTAGGGGAGCCCAACTATGGTGATTCAATCTCCCATAAACGGTCCCATTCTACCATCTTCAGAACTAGGGTTTTGCTTAGTAAAGCCAAATTCCACTTTTACACATGGGGGTCAACTTTGAATTGAAATGTCCTTGCTGACTGTGGGAAATATGACCATGTCCAAAATGAAAAAACACATATGTGGGAGTTGAATGAACCTAGTTCTACTTCTAGGTTTGGATTTCGTGTCGCCGACTTAGCCCTGAGTGGCAAGTTGCAACTAGGCGTAGAACAAAGCCGTAACTCAGATAATGAAATCGTCGATTCTGATGGATTAAGGATGTCAGGTTATAAACAGATGATCCATATACGATGATTCAATCTACCAAAAATGATCCCATTGTACCATCTATAGAATAAGGGTTTTGCTTAGTAAAGACAAATACCACTTTTGCACAAGGGGGTAAACTTTGAATTGAAATGTCCTGGGCGTCTGTGATAAATATGAAAATGTTATAATGAAAAAACACATACATGGGAGCTTATCGAACCTAGTTATGCTTCCCTGTTTGGATATCGTGCCCCCATAGCTAGTCCAGAAATTGCCCCTGAATGGCCCCTAGTGGCAAGTTGCAACTAGGCATAGAACAAAAAATGTAACTTGGATAATGAAACCACCGATTCCGATGGATTCAGGATGTCAAGTTCCATATAGGGGATCCCCTATATGGTGATTCAATACCCCAGAAGTGGTCCCATTCTACCATCTTCGTAACAAGGTTTTTGCTCAGTAAAGCCAAATGACACTTTTACACAAGGGGGTCAACTTTGAATTGAAATATTCGAAGCGAATGTGGGGAATATGGCCATGTACAAAATAGACAAACACATATGTTGGATATGACTAAACCCATTTATGTTACCCAGTTTAGATTTTGTGCCCCAGAGCAAGGCCACAAATTGTCCCTAAATGGCCTTGGGTGGAAAGTTGCAACTAGGCATAGAACAAATACTGTAACTCGGATTGTGAAAATTTTGATTTTGATCGATATATGAAGTCAATTTAAGGTTCCAGGTTTCAACTAGGAGAATCGCTCTATGGTGATTCAATCTCTCATAAACGGTCTCATTCTACCATCTCTAGAACTAGGGTTTTGCTAGGTAAAGTCAAATGCCACTTTTGCACAAGGGGGTCAACTTTGAATTGAAATGTCTTGGGCGACTGTGGGAAATATGACCATGTCCACAGGGACAAAACATATACATGCATTAGAGGAATTTTTAACTTAAAAAGGGCCTCCTATGGAAAACTTAATAAATTAATAAAATAACGCCATGTAGACAATATTTTAATATATAGTTCCTGTTATTTTACTTTTATCTAAGTTCCACAATATATTTCACTTTTATCAAAAAGACCCTATTTATCTATTTTATATTTAAGTTAATTTATGAGCACACGATTTAATAAAATTTGTTAACCCATTTTTTAATTATAAAACCCTATCTATTTCTTTTATATTTAAATTAATTTATTAGCAGAATATTTAATAAAATTTGTTAACCCAATTTTTTTAATAAAAAAACCCTATTTATCTATTTTATATTTAAATTAATTTACGAGCACAAGAATTAATAAAATTTGTTGACCAAATTTCTTTTATAAAAATATTATCTCTATCTAATTTGATTTTTAATATTTAATATATTTTTGGGTCATTTTGATTAATATAGAGCCTAATATCATTAATAATATTCTCAACATTTTAAATTACAAGGACTAAGATATTAATTTTATTTTTAATATTTAATATAATTTTGGGTCACTTGGCCTAATATCGGGGCAAATGCATTGATTTTATTTTAATATTTAATACAAATTTTGAGTCACTTGGCCTTTATAGGGGCTAAAATATTAATTTAATTTTAATATTTAATGTAATTTTGGGTCACTGGGCCAACATTCATATTTATGGTAGGTAAATTTTATTATTAAAAAATTCCACCTATACTTAAAGTAATAATTAAAAATTGTGATGTAATATTTAAGCGCCTAGTCATACCTGCACCTCTTTTCAAATTTAAAGAATTTTGATTGGCTTACTCATTATAAAAAGGATTTTTCCAAGACCCATTTTATTTTGAAATTTCCTCTCATTGGAGCTAACATAACCCAATTCTTTTGCTCGGTTTGGATTTCGTGCCCCCAGAGCAAGTCCACAAATTGTCCCTGAATGACCCCCAATGGCAAGTTGCAACTAGGCATAGAACAAAAACCGTAACTCAGACAATGTGAAACAGCTGATTCCGATGGATTGATGATGTCAAATTCTATTTAGGGGATCCCACCAATGGTGATTCAATATCCCTAAAAATGGTCCCATTGTACCATCTCTGGAACTAGGGTTTTTCTCAGTAAAGCCAAATGCCACTTTTGCACAAGGGGGTTAAATTTGAATTGAAATCTCCCAGGAGACTGTGGGAAATATGATCATTTACACAATGGATAAACACATATGTGGGAGTTAAAAAAACCTAGTTATGTTGCTCAGTTTAGATTTCGTGCTCCCAGAGCAAGTCCACAAATTGTCCCTAAATGGACTCGGGTGACAAGTTGCAACTAGGCATAGAACAAAAACCATAACTTGGATCATGAAATAGTTGATTTTGATGGATTTAGGATGCCAGGTTCTAGATAGGGGAACCCATCTATGGCGATTCAATCTCCTATAAATGGTCCCATTCTACCATCTTCAAAACTAGGGTTTTGCTTAGTAAAGCCAAATGTCGCTTTTGCATAAGGGGGTCTGAACTTTTAATTGAAATGTCCCGAGCGACTATGGGAAATATGAACATGTCTAAAATGGATAAACACATATGTGGGAGATGATCAAACCTATTTATGCTGCCAAGTTTGTATTTCGTGCCCCCATAGTAAGTCCACAAATTGTCCCTGAATGAACCCAAGTGGTAAGTTACATCTAGGCATAGAAGAAAAACTCTAACTCGCATCGTGAAACCATCATTTTCGATGGATTCAGGATGTCAGGTTCCAACTAAAGGATCCTCTATACGATGATTTAATTTCCCAGAAACGATCCCATTCTACCATCTCTGTAACTAGGATTTTGATCAGTAAATCCAAATGCCACTTTTGCAGTAGGGGGTTAACTTTGAATTGAAATGTATCGAGCGATTGCAGGAAATATGACCATATCCACAATGGCCAAAAACATACGTGGGAGATGACATAAACTATTTATGCTACCTGGTTTGTATTTCGTGCCCCCCCATGCCAGAATTGCCATGTGTTTCACTAAGCAAAAACCCTGGTGTCACATTCCAGACAAATTAAAGGTGCCTCCATCCATGTAAGACGAAAGAGTCGCACACCCATACCTATAATCCAATCTCAAGAATCCAACGGAATCAACTATTTTGCGGTTCGATGCACATATTTTTCTCTACGTCCATTTGCAAGTCACCCCCTGTAGCCATTACAGACGCATGCCAAATTGGTCCCATGTCATAAAACCACCATCAAGCTTTCAAATCAAGCTCTGTAAGTTTGGGCATATATATCCATCCATGGAAAAGGTCGTCAGTCTAACCAGAGGATTTCAGAGAATTTGACCCTACAATCCAAGAATTTATAGGGTTTTTTGTGTTTAGAATAGAAAATAGGGTTTAGGATACAAACTAGGGCTTCTAGATATTTGGAAGTTAGCCTTGAAATATTTGGTGTGTTTCAAAATCATGTTTACTTAACATTGCTCAATGGGGACATTGCATTTTACATTAAAGTGATTGGTCAACCTAGAGCTTCTACAAACTAAGGCCTAGCCTACAAACTAAGGTTTACATTGCAAACTAGGAGTTAGTCTACAAGCCATGGTTTAGATACAAGATATGCTTTACAAGCACAAGCCAGGGTTTCTACAAGGCCAATGATGACATTGCAAATTTTTAAAGGTGCAAATGCTTGATACTAAATATCACTCAATGGGGACATTGCATTTGTCATTAAAGTGAGTGGTCAACCTATGACTGCTACAAACTAAGGCTTAGCCTACAAACTAAGGTTTACATTGAAAACTAGGAGTTAGTCTACACACTAAGGTTTCGATACAAGATAGGGTTTACAATCACAAGATAGGGCTTTTACAATGCCAATAATGACATTGCAAAGTTGTAAAGGTGTGGATGCTTGAAATTATATATCGTTTAATGGGTACATAACATCTAGCAGTAAAGTGATTGGTCAACCTAGGGCTTATACAAACTAGGGCCTAGCCTACAAAATAATGTTTACATTGCAAACTAGGAGTTAGTCTACAATCTAGGGTTTAGATATAAGATAGGTCTTAAAAGCACAATTTAGGGCTTCTACAAGGACAATGATGACATTGCAAAATTGTAAAGGTGTGAATGCTTGATACTATATATCACTCAATGGGGGCATTTAATTTGACACTAAAGTGATTGGTCAAACTAGGGATTCTACAAACTAGGGCCTATCCTACAAACTAAGGTTTACATTGCAAACTAGGAGTTAGTATACAAGCTAGGGTTTAGACACAATAGAGGGTTTAGAAGCACAAGCTAGGGTTTAGATATAATATAGGTTTTAGAAGCACAAGCTAGGGATTCTAAAAGACCAATGATGACATTGCAAAGATGTAAAGGTGTGAATGCTTGCTACTATATATTGCTCAATGCAGACATTTCATTTGAAATTAAAGTGCTTGGTTAGCCTAGGGATTCTACAAACCAGGGTCTAGCCTACGAACTAAGGTTTACATTGAAAAAAAGGAGTTAGTTTACAAGCCAGGGTTTATATACAAGATATGGTTTACAAGCACAAACTAGGGATTCTACAATGCCATAGATGGCATTGCAAAGTTGTAAAGGTGTGAATGCTTGATATTATATATCACTCAATGGGGACATCACATTTGACATTAAAGTGACTGGTCAACCTAGGGATTCTACAAACTAGGGCCTAGACTTTAAACTGAGGTTTACATTGTAAAATAAGAGTTATCCTCTAAGCTAGGGTTTAGATACAAGATAGGGTTTACAAGCACATGCTAGGGATTATATACAAGATATGGTTTACAAGCACAAGCTACGGATTCTAAAAGGCCAATGATGACATTGAAAAGTTGCAAAGGTGTGAATGCTTGATACTATATACCGCTCAATGGGGACATTGCATTTGACATGAAAGTGATTGGTTAACCTAGGGGTTCTACAAATTAGGGCTTGCCCTACAAGCTAAGATTTACGTTGAAAACTAAGAGTTATCCTATAAGACAGGATTTAGGTACAAGATAGGGCTTACAAGCATAATCTAGGGCTTCTACAAGGACAATGATGATATTGAAAAGTTGTAAAGGTGTGAATGCTTGATACTATATATCGCACAATGGAGACATTGCATTTAGGCTACAAACTAGGGTTTAGAATATAAACTATGCTTTAGGCTACAAAATAGGGTTTTTAGGTGTTGGAGTAGTAATACATCCTTAGTATATAAATTAGACCTTAGGCTAACTTGATTTTCCTAAATTTCATTAATGTCCTATGGTTTAGACTTAGGAGAGTTAATCCAACAATATATCTGGTTAACTTGGCCTGTTCACACCTACAACAACGCCTGGTTTGGTCAATCTAGCCCATGTGCTCCCTCATTAAGGAATTGGAGCTCTACGTCATTGATTTGTGGGGCCCTGGTTTGACTAAGTGCGCTAGGGGTGTATGTGGCCTGTTTTAGCTCTCCTAGGAGCATTTATTGCCAGCTAGAGCACCCCACTTGCCTCTCTATTCTCACCCATGCATGCATTAGAGTATTTAATCACCCAACACAACTCACCAACACTCACACATCAATTCGAGTCTGTTTGGGCTGAGTTGGGTCTCCATTGGTCCACCTAGGGGGGATTGAGGTTATTTCTCACACTAACACATGGAAAAATCCAATTGGATTCCAGAGCCTCTTGAATTTTTCGGTTGTATTATAAATGATGTATGATAATAATATGAAATGTAATCAACACCTTTCACATGTGCTGTTCCAGCTATTTTCTATCTCTTTGTTTTCTCTTGCATGTTTTGTCAAACACTTTGATGGTGAAATTGTTATAGCTCCTAGATCTAACTTGAGAAGCAATTTCTCACACGGTATCAGAGCTAGATGGAGCTTCAACAAATCCGGTAAGGTTGAGTTCCTGTTTAGGGCATATTTCCAGTTTATGTGAGTGTTTTTCATTGCAGGTTTCTACAACAACTTCATGGATTCGAAAGCTGTTCCTTTACTTTCCCCATTCAACTATTTTGAATGGAAGTCAAAGATGTGTGCATATCTCAAGAGGCAATGTCTCTATGATGTGTCCATTGGTGTTGTGAGAGAAATATATTCCTATCAAGAGAAAGATGCTTGGATTAATGACAATGATAGAGCCTATGGAACTATGTGTCTAGCTATACCTCCTACAATGCGCTACATCCTTGATTTTGCTGATTACCCATTCGAGATTTGGAGAAATCTAGATGAAGCTCTTTGCATGCAAGAAAATGTGAGCTATATGGAGAGCAAGCAAATGGGAACCTCCTTATGTGTTCTTCCTATAATCTCGGCCTCATGCATTTCTCAAGAAGCTATTCAAAATGAAGAAGAAGAAGTAGCCAAAGATTCAACAAATGATCCAACTCAAGTTTCTTCCTCTGTGGCTTCCTCTCCTTGTCAAGAAGCTATGTTTCATTAAGAGAGCATACGAGTTGCTGCCATCACTACTGCTGAAGATTTAATTTCACCCTTCTCCTCTATATCTTCTGTTACGAATGGGAAAGATGTATTGCTAGTTGATGTCCATAGCGAGCCTTCTCTAGAAGATGGGTTTTCTTCACATGAGAGTATTGGTTCAAAAAATGGATATGTTTCCTCCACCATCGCTAGTAGAGTTCCTTCAAGTTCATATGAAGTCGGAGAAGATTTTTCCATCACAATGGCACATTTGGGACTCTTGTTCCACATTCTTGCAGCTGATTACAACCTTCATTCAAAGTTGATGCTTTAAGATCCTTATGGCTCGCTTGGGGTCACCTATTCTCAAGCATTTACAGTCTCTTTCAGGGATGACATCCTGTGTGGTTCAAATTCCTCACATGGCATCCTGTTTGGTTTGAATTACTCACCTGGTGGTTCGAAGTTCAAATATGAAGAGTACCATTTTCTCTCCCATCAGTGCATTCAGTTGTTCTACATGGTCTAAGGATTCATCATATAGCTGTTCCTGAGTTGATTGAGCACATTCCTCTTCTTCCTAAGAAGAAGATTCCTCCAGACATTTTTTAGTTTGGAAGTATATGCAGATTTTGTTTCTATTTCATAATCCATTTTTAAGGGGAGGTTTTTCCCATGAGGTTTTCCTCCTTACCTCTGTTACATGGATCAATAAATTTTGGTAAAAGGGTGACTTGTTCCTTAGTTTCCAAGGCCTCAAATCACTAAATTGTACTAAGTCTGGATTAAGGGAGGGTGTTGGAGCAGTAATACATCCTTAGTATATAGTGTAGACCTTAGGCTAACTTGATTTTCCTAAATTTCATTAATGTCCTATGGTTTAGACTTAGGAGAGTTAATCCAACAATATATCTGGTTAACTTGGCCTGTTCACACCTACAACAACACTTGGTTTGGTCAATCTAGCCCATGTGCTCCCTCATTAAGGAATTGGAGCGCTACCTCATTGATTTGTGGGTCCCGGGTTTGACTAAGTGTGCTAGGGGTATATCTGGCATGTTTTAGCTCTCCTAGGAGCATTTATTGCCACCTAGAGCACCCCACTTGCCTCTATATTCTCACCCATGCATGCCTTGGAGTCTTTAGTGGCCCAACACACCTCACCAACACTCACACATCAATTCGAGTCTGTTTGGGCTGAGTTGGGTCTCCATTTGTCCACCTAGGGGGGATTGCGGTTATTTCTCACATTAACACATGTACAAATCCAATTGGATTCCAGAGCCACTCGAATTTGTCCATTGTATTATAAATGATGTATGATAATAATATGAAATGTAATCAGCACCTTTCACATGTGCTGTTCCAGCTATTTTCTATCTCTTTGTTTTCTCTTGCATGTTTTGTCAAACACTTTGATGGTGAAATTGTTCTAGCTCCTAGATCTAACTTGAGAAGAAATTTCTCACATTAGGCTTAGATCTAGGGTTTCTAGGCTAGGTTAATGGATTAGAGGCTTAAATTTGAACTCCTCTATCACGACCTTAACAAAAATGTGCCCTCCTCTCAAGGAAAACCACTTATTAAGCATGTGAAATTACCTTATTTTAACACTTGAATTAGGAAGTTTCATGAAAACTTGGGGTGTTGAATAATGTACTTGGAGGACCAAATTCGAAATTCAAGGTAGAGGTATGGGCTAGATCCTAGAGGAGGGGGCATTGGGTGCCGTTGACTATTAGGATCCCAATATAGGCAAGGATTTTGGTAAGTAATTATTTGTTGTAGAATGAATATTTTTGGACTTTTATGCATATCTGTGTATAATGGTTTGGATTCAAATGGATGCACATGAATATATATGTATAGTGAAAATGATTTAAATTTTTGATGTACATTAGAATTTAGGTTAGGGTTTAGGGTACAAACTAAGATTTCTAGAATTTATATGATAATTTAGGGTTTAGGTGCAATGAAAAGTACATTAATGACATGAAAACTTCAACATTTGGTTCAAGTGGTATTGTGCTAGATTAGTTTAATCTTAAACAAGTCAAAATCCATGATGAATCTTGTGCAATTTATCAAGTTATGTATATCTATGCAATTTATCAATCTTCCAATGTCCAACTGCAATAGTCAAAATATTAATGTCAATAATCAATGAGACATGCATACCACATACCTAACTACCTACTTGTGGTCATTCTATTAAACCATTGGGATCACCTCTAATACCAATTATATCCTTTAACCTCTTGTGCTCAGAGTAAGGAAAGAAGTATCGTACCTTTGATTAGTTCTTCCTTGGCATTGTTTGGACCTGAAGGTTTGTGCCAATAACTAAGTTTGTATAATGGTATACAATTGACATGGTCTATAATATTCAAATACATATCATTTTTTCTTTGGTATGTGGGAAAACTGTGTCAAATATTATCCTTTGATAACCATTGACCCAATCAAAAAATCATTTCCCTTGGAGTCCCTTAATGAGACATTGAGGGTATGCTTCCCATCCAAGAAACTTGCTAGCCAATAGTTAGTGACCCATTGATTTCCTCTTAGGGAAACCACTGCATATATGTTCCTTGTAGAAAATAAAGTGCAAACATAAGAGTCAACTAAATAAACACAACTAGTTGTCAAACATTTCAAAATTATCAAGATATTAATCGAATCTGATGGTACGAGATATGATATGTGGTCATAGTCTAGTGAAATACTTGATTAGTCCTCCTCCAACTCAGATAATATGCAACTGTATGTCTACCAATGGGGAGTGATACACAATCCCAATTGTCAACCCAATTCATGGATTCATAATTGTCCCATTCACTAATATTGCATAGAGAACAAAAACAAGAGAGTTTCCTTTTCCACATTTCAACTATATCATTATATGAAATTTCAACTGAGTGAAATGCACAAGTTCCCTTGACAATCTTGCACTCATATAATTGTGATCGATCTACATCAACTAGCTCCCCAAAATATCTATGTACATGTTCTTTCCTAGCTGACTGGTCTTCTTGCTTCTTTCTCCCTCCCCCTTGACTAAAGAACACCATTCAACAATGGTCTTTTCATATTGGATGAGCTATACAGTTGTGAACTTCATCTCTTTCCTACATAACACATTCTTGATGCACACACCTATTCCATCATGTTAAACTTTTATGTGTCTAGCATCAAAATAGTTCCAAATGTGTGGCACTTTGTTCTTTTTGTGGAGCATACATAGCCATTGGAAGACACAACCATTTTTGAATTGCCTTGCACAACTATAAGATCAAATCCAATGTTGCTCTATCTGTATACTATTATCCTTCAAGTGATTGTAGAACAATTGAAAGTTGTGTTGTACAAAACCAAGACATGGAATTTTCCATCACTTATGTAGAAGTGGTACTCCTTTAATATAACCCTGTTGTATTTATTACTCTCTGCCCCATGTATATAGGTGATATGGACCATTATTATGACCTGTTCTGAGTGATAATATTGACTCAGAATCTTGTTTTGTGGTTGAAGATTGTATTTTTTTTGCAAAATTGACCACTGATAAGATAGTCCTAATAGGAAATGTATCCCTGCATGTTCTAATCTTATCATCTAGCCAATGAGCCACATGTACATGATTTACATACTATTGTGTCTTTTCTCCCTACATAAAGTCGCAAACTCGTACCTAGTAGATCAACAATAAAGATATATATCAATGGATTGTTACATATGAAATTGCAATCTGAAGAAAAAAGTATTATTCAAGAACTCATTACTAACCTGAGAAGTGACTAATTGTATTTTTTTTTCTTTGATTCCCTCCATCAATATCATACGTGACATATTTGAATGTCTGCAACTTTACCTCTTTCCTCCAAATTTCATGCTTATCGATCACATGTATGCATTTATCCAATAATGCCATTCCACCACACCATGGGCATGTTCCATCTATGCAATATTTTTGATAAAATGTGCAACCTTTTGGCATTCTACACAAAATGCTATGAATAAAGTCTCTAGATGAGATCGATGGCAATGTAGTTGAGCATTCTTGCACAAGATTCTTATGTGATACACACAATATGTTTGTGTGTGTGTGTGATAATAGTAACCATACTAAATGTGGTATCAATAACAACAAGTGTTACGAATTGTGTTTATTTTTAACATGCAATGTTTTGATTTTTTTGAAGGATCTTTGGCTCAAGTTAGGTTCATTATGTTCATGCCTAAATCTCTCATATAATTCTGTTTGTGTCATGTCAAGAAAATGTTTAATGTGGGGTTCACAATCCCTTGAACCCCTTCTCAATTTTAATACATCTTTTTGGTTGGAAGAAGGTCTAGTGTTGTCATGCCAAAAATATTTTACTAGTCCCTTTACCACATCAATGAGCTTCATATAAGAGTGTGGTAACTTGCTAAATCAGGCCCAGACATTGGTTTGATTGGCTTCAAGTTGTTCTCTTCTAACACAATGCCTACGAAGTGTTTTTGACATTCAAATTAATAATTTTGGATGTAGGCTAAAAAAAATGAAGGGCCCTAATGTTTTTGTTAATGCTTGATTGTGACAAAAAATGGAGAGCCGCATTGTGATCCTTTGAATGAGATCTCTTCCCAATTGTACTTAATGGATATACTAAAATTTTAACAATATGAGAACTTGGTTCAAAAATTTTGGTCATCTTTATCCGTAAATTTCCTCTAATAATAGTCACAGACCTAGATTTTAACGATGATGAAAATAATCTGCACTTATCCCCGTCAAATTTAGAATAAAAAAAGATACCAAGTATTTACAGTCAAGTTTGATAAGAAACAACACGTTTGGACAACACACCTTCAAGTGAAATAATAATAATTTCTTCAACTTGTATACATTTCAGAGTTCTTCGATGTGTACTTTCTAATAGAGGTAAGGGTGTTGGAACTATACCATGTACAACATCACTAGGACACTTTGGTGTTTCAACAGGAGTCTGTTGTCTTTCATTCTCTTGCTGGACATTTTCTTGGACGGTCTCAATAACATATAATTCTTCCACCATACATCCTACATTCAACTCCTTCCTAACTTTGTCGCTTGCATAACCACAAACCAACAAGTTTATCACTAACATAGTATGAGGTTTACTTGACGTGGGAATTGAAACATCCCCTGATGAGCACCTATGTTTTACTTCTTGACTAGTGCCATGGGGTGGTTGTTCACCAAATGTTGTTTAAATTGAGGGTCCTTATAATGAATTCTTCCATTTTTCTTGTCATGGATTGGTAGGAACGACCATTGCATCATCTATGGTTGGAATTGGATGAGTATCCATGAAATGCCTTCGATTCCACATTTCCAATATTTTCTTTTCTCTATTTTCTTCCATGGTTTCTTGAGGCTTCTCTTTCCTTGTCGATTTCCTTGTTTGATTGCGTGGATTCCCCATGTCCATAATGAACAATACAATGGAAACAAATTCTAGATGCATGCTCAACTATGGATATAGATTCTTTCTCAATTGTGAATATATATACTTCTTTAATTGGAAATATTTATTCCTCAAGCTTGCTCAATTGTGAAAGTAAATTCTACCTTGCTTGTGAATATAGAAAATTCTTCATTTGTGAACATAGGTTCTTCATGCTTGCTCAATTGTGAATATAGATACTTCCTCAATTGTGAACATATATTCCTAAACCTTTCTCAATTGTGAAAGCAAATTCTACCTGACTTGTGAATATAGAAAATTCTTCATTTGTAAATATAGGTTCTTCAACCTTACCCAATTGTGAATGTAGATACTTCCTCAATTGTGAATATAGACTCCTCAAGCTTTCTCAATTGTGAAAGTAACTTCTACCTCACTTGTGAATATAGAAAATTATTCATTTGTGAATATAGGTTCTTCAGGCTTCCTCAATAGTATATGTAGATTCTTTTTCATTTTTGTTTATATAGATTCCTTAAGCTTGATCAATTGTGAATATATACATACTTCCTCAATTTTGAATATAAATTCTTCAACCTTTCTTTTGACTGGGGATATAGATTCTTCCTCAAACCTGAATATAGATTCTTCAAGCTTGCTAAATATAAATTCTTCAAGCTTGCTTTTGACCATGGATGTAAATTATTCCTCAAACTTGAATATAAATTCTTCAAGCTTGCTCAATTTTGAATGCAGGTTCCTCTTTAATTGTGAACATAGATTATTCAAGTTTGTTTGATTGTGAATGTAGAATCCTCTTGAATTATGAACATAGAATATTCAAGCTTGCATATATTGTTGTTAAAACTCTTCAAATTTGCATGAATGCTTGCATTGCTGTCGGGGAGGAAATAGGTAGAGTATTCGGTTAAAAATTGTAGAAACAAAACTATCAAGTGTTATGGTTTTACAAAACACTCTAGCAATTATTAAATCCACAAAGCTCGTGCGTTCCCTCTATAAAAAACAAATCCCTTACAAATGTTTGGTGCACGACTAGGTAACATCTAATGAAGGAAAACACTCGAGTGTTTCTTTAGCAACAAACACTCTAGTGTTATGGCTATATACACACAAAACATTTTCCTTGAAACCTTATTTAATATTTCCTTACCAAGAAAATATTTCCTTTATTTCCCTATCCCTCCTTATCTTCAAGGATTTTGAGCTTCATGTTGTATGGGTTAGGAGGTTAACTAGGGATTTGGTGTTAGGGGTTAAGGGCTTAGAGTTAAAGGGATAAAAGGGTTTAGGTGTTTAATGGTTATGGGGTTAGAGGGATAAGGATAAAAGATGTTATGGGGTTAACTATATAAGGAATCATCGGCTAGGGGTTAATGGTTTAGGTATTAGGGGTTGATTAAGGGGTTAAATTATTTAGGGTTTATGATATTTAGGGGTTAGAGCCTAAGGGGATTGGATTTAATGGCTTAGGAGTTAGGGGTTAGGGGATAATAAGTGATTAACTAGAGTTAAGAGAATAAGGTTTACGGATTTGGGGGCTTTAGGTGTTACGTGATTTAGGGCTCAGGTGTTAGGGTTAGTGTTTCAGAGGTTAGGGGTTACGTTTTAAGGGCTTATGGTTTAAGTGTTTTAGGGGTGAGGGGGTAAGCTCAAGGTTAGTGGTTAGTGGTTGAAGCATTAGAGGTAAACATGTAAAAGGGTCAAGTGGTTAGGGGTCAAGGGGCGAAGGAGTTAAGGGATTTAGGGCTCCAGGTTTAAGGGGTTAGGGTTTTAGGGGCTAGACATTAAGGGCTTAGATGTTTGTGGATAAACTTGGGCTTAGGTGTTAGGTGTCAAATGCTTAGAGATAAAGGGGTCTAATGGTTGGGGGATTTATGGGTTAAGGGATTGAGGGAACCAATGTTAGGGGGTTAGGGTTCAAGAGGTTAAGCTTTAAGGGCGAATGGTTTAAGTGTTAAGGGCTTGTTAGAGATTAAGGGCTTAGGGGATTAATGTTTAAGGACACAAGGGTTAGGGGATTGGTGGTTATTAAATAGGTGAGGCCTTTAGGGTCTAGTAGATTTATGGGCTAAGGGATTTATAGTTTTAGGGTTAGGATGTTAGGGTTGAGTTAGCTAAGGGTTAAGTGTCAAGGGGTTAAATGATTAAAGGATTGGGGGTTAAGGGATTAATGGCTTCTAGGAGATGAGGGATTAGGGGTTTCTAGGGATTTATGGGTTTTAGAATTTAGGGATTATGGGTTAGGGACTTAACTAGGACTTAGGGTTTAGGGGTTAACACTTTAGAGGTAAAGGAATAAAGTGGTTTACAAGTTTAAAGTTTAATGGGTTAGGGAGTTGATGAGATAACGGTTAGGGGTTTTATGGATTATGGGATTTAAGGATCAATGGTTAGGGGGATATGGTTTAAGGGGTTAGTGGTTAAGGCGTAAGCGGATAAAGGTTTAATTGTTTCTAGGGGTTAATGGCTTAAGGATTTAGGGCTTTAGGGATTTGGGCTTTAAGTATTATGGGTTAGGTTGTTTAGGGGTTAGGGGAGAACTAGGTCTTAGAGTTTATAGGTTGTGGGGTTATAGGTAAAGTAGTTAAGGGGTTTAGGGGTTAGGGGATTTAAGAGTTCAGGGATTTAGTGCTCTGGGGTTAGGGTACTAGGGTTTATGAGGTTAGGCATTAATGTTGAAAGGGTTAAAGGCTTATAAGAGGTAAACTAGAGCTTAGAGGCTACTGTACAAGACCAAGTGAGAATTCCAAATCCAAGAGAGGAGAGATCAATCCCAAGGGAGATATCTCAAGAAACATAGAGCTCTCATGCAAACATAGAGCACACATGCAAACACAAAGCACACAAGCAAATGCATGTCACACTTGCACAAGGGAGGTCACACATGCAAACATAGTGTGGAGGTAAACATTTATTTTACCATTAGAGGGTAAGATAGAGATTAGAGGCTAACGGTTAAATTATTAGAGGTAAGCAATTAAAGGACTTAAGGGGATTATGGGTTAGGGATTTAGGGGTAAAGGGATTTAGGTCCCTAGGGTTAAAGGGTTAGGTTTTAAGAGGTTAGCATTAAGGGCTTAGGTGTTATAGTTTCAAGGTCTTATAAGGGGTTAAGGGATTAGGGTTTTAGGGGATAAGGACTACGAAGATGGGAGATACATGGTTAATTAAGGGATGAGGGCTTTAAGGATTATGACATTTACAGGTTAATGGATTTAGGGATCGACTGTTAGTGGGGTAAGGTATAAAATGTTAGGATTAAGTGTCAAGGGGTTAAAGTAGTAAGGGCTTATGTATTAAGGGCTTAGGTTCTTAGGAGATAATGACTTAAAGGGGTTTAGGGATTTAGGGAGTTTGAGACTTGGGAATTATGGGTTTAGGCCTTTAATTTCCTCCCTCCTCATTCCTCTCTACACCTCCCTAAATTTATGTCCCTCCCCTCCCTTCTTGTATCCCCCCATCTCTCTCTCACCCCCCTTATCTCCATTCATCACTTAAGACATAATTTACGTGGTTTATAATGCTAGATCGTTTCGTAACTCATAAACACTCGAGTGTTATGTAGTTCATAAACACTTGTAGATTATGTAAATAATAAACGCTTGAGAATTTTGGAGAAATAAAACACTAGAGCATTTTTGTTGACACCAAGCACGAGAATAAAAATATAAATTTAAAACATAACACACGAGTGTTCCTTATCACCTAAAACACGCAATCATACATGCCCACGTGTCATCCATAGTCCTATGTGGTTGGTTCGGAGTTACCAACCCTATGTTATGGAATATGGAAAACCATAGCTAATTGGACATTTCCTCCATTTTCAAAATATGCTTGTCTTCCACCACTTTTTACAACATGATAGACACAACCATTTTTGAAATTTTTTTAGACATAGATAACATTTTTATGCAGATTCCAAACATGTATTTTTTTTAAATATTATTTTTTCCATTTTTTCCTAATTTTCGTATATCATCACTCCTTAAGTTAAAAAACATGTTGTTAGTGCTTCTTCCATAACTTTTCATTTCACAAGAATTAAAAAAAAATGTATGTTGCACTAGTAGACACTGATATCAACATGCTATAGAAAATCCATGTTGGAATGATTGCATTAAGACCTTAAAATGATGCACCCACATTTGATGTATCGTTCTCGAGGTTTGATCACTTAGATAATAATTATTATTATTTTTGAAAAATAGCGCTACACTAGTGCTATTTGTTTTCTACATGTCTACAAATTTTTGTATCCCGAAACCATCATTTAGGCACTCAAAGGCCGCACCCACAAAAACATATACCTTATCATTTGCCAAAAAAATAAAATGTGACTATTAGAAATATGAAATTTGACATTGTTATGTAAATTTTTAATACATAGAATTTATATATTCGGAAATGAGATTTTGAATTCCTACATTTCATATTTTTTTACTCAATGCAAGATATCTTGTGGAAGTATCTCAAAAAATACAAGTAAGTTGAGGGATGCCTGATTTTCCAGTTTTCTATTGCATCTAACGTGTCAAAAGTAACCCTAATTAGCTTGCACCCACCCAATATTCTTTATCCATAGCTATGTCTCAATCTGGATGACTTGAAGCTTCTACAAATGTCTTTGGATTATGATTCTTTGAAACATGATAAAAAAGAGAATAGGTTTGTTGGAATTGAGAATGTGTTCAATGCTGATCACTGGGATCACCTGTAAGATCACCAACTACTTCACATGTTGTATAGACCTATTGATGAAGTGGTCGTGTTGGTGCATCTGGAGAAAAATGAGCAGGTAGAGGTGGATTTTCATCGTCACTGAAGTCATAAGAAGAAGAAGTTGGAATATGGACTATATCAAGGAAATTGGGAGTAGAAGGTGGCACAATCGTCAAATATGGCTTGCAGGCCATAGATGGAACATACATCAAATTAGGTTCGCATGCCAAATTATTTTCATCAGATTTAACATCTCTTTTGATAACTATGTCATTGGATTTTAGTTGAAAAAGTCTATAACCTTTAACATCTTTAGAATATCCACAAAATATCCACCAAATATGAGCCCATGATTCACTACCAAACACACAAAAGTGGTTGACATATAGTTTAATGTTACTCTATGCTTCTTTTGATGTTATATATTTTAGAGCCTTGGTGGGAGTGCGATTAACTATGTAATTGTCACAATTAATGACTTTATTCCAAAATTGAATACTTAATCCCTTAGCTTGGAGCATATAATTAGCCATTTCTTTTATTATGCAATTCTTTCTCTCAACAACAACATTTTTCTATGGTGTATATGGAACAATATGTTGTATTTGAATTCCTTGTGCACTGCAATAACTAGTAAATTTGTTGTTGACGTATTCACCTCCATTATCTGTTCTTAACTTGTGTATTTGATGTTTAGGTTGTTTCTCTACAAGAGCCTTGTAGGCCAAAAATTTGTTAAGAACTTCACTCTTAGGTTTTAAGAAGTAAACTCAAATGTGTCTAGAGAAGTTATCAATGAAAGTTAGGAAATATTTGAAGCCTGAAAAAGAAACAAAAAGAAGCAGACCACACAAATCACTATGAACAAGTTGCAAGGGGGCCGGGGTGTGGCAAGAGGTATGCTTTTCAAAACTATCCCTATGATGTTTGTCGAGAATAGATCCAAAGCAAGCACCATCTCTGCAAAATATGAGAGGAAGACAGATCACCATTTTTTGATTACATAGTTGCTGCAATGAGCGAGAGTTTAAATGGCTAAATCACTCATGCCAAAGTTTGCTAGAGTCATCGATATGAGCAATAAAAACTGAGGGAAATGGTGATGACTCCAAAGTTGTTGAACCTGTACAACATGGTAATATCATCAACTCTTCTAGTAGCTAGGATTTGCTTATGATCATTGAAATCTTTGATTACAACATGGTGATATGTAAACTCTACAATCTTATCTTCACCAGGATGAGTGATTTGATACATTGAAATCAAATTGTAGAAAACATGATGACGTGTAAACTCTACACTCTTACCTTCACTAGAATGAGTGTTTTAATAAATTAATAGAATAATTTGAAAGATGATTGTTGTCACGTCCCCATGCCTTCGACCGGCGAAGAGGACACGACTACAAGCTTCAAACACCCGGGCTAAGAGCCCCATGAACATGTACATGCATAAAATTTGCAGAAACAGAATGCTGAAAAAAAATGCATTGCAGTATAACATGCATAAACGCAATTGTTTATCGTACACAGCTATAATTATTTATCTTGCACAGCGGAATCAACATGCATTCACACAAGCATTCATTTTAACATGTTCATCATTTTCATATCATTGACAGAAAATATGGTTGCAGAAGTAAAAATGGGCAAGATTACTTATCTTATGAAAACTTTGCTCCGCAACCAGCTACGTCGCTGCAACGTTCCACCCAACCATAGGCCAGCGTGCTCCTTAATCTCTCAGCAACGCTGCCACCCCCGAGCTGGGCATGATTCTGCAAGGAATAAGGGAACTAGCAGGCTTACACATAGCCAAGGATATACAAAACACACAACCAAGCCAACAAAGTTGGGTTTATCAGGCCATCAATGAGTTGGGAAATGCTAAATGCTAAGCTGGTGAGCTCATTGCAGAGCCAAGAACACCTACACCAGAACTAGCCTGACCTCTAAGACACCCAACCACACCCAACACAAGGAATCAGTCCCTTCTTTGCTACACAGTCCCTCAGGCCCTGCATTCCCTTCCAGTGCTATTCAGGGGTGATGGAGAAGAAGGCCAGCCCTCTAGCTCTGTCTGCGTGGTTTTCAGCACCAGGTTTATCAAGCAAACCAAGCCAACATCCCTGCTCCTTACACAGTCCGAAGACCAACCATTGCACGTATGCAATCAATTAGCTATCACAGCTTAAATAGGGAAAAAACTCCCCAGCGAATTACATAGTCCCAAACACAACAGCAAACACAATTCCAACAGGGGGAAACACCACAGCTCCAAAATGCATCAGCTTGCATCTTACCAATGACGTGGGGAAACAACGACCCATTTTGTACAACCAATGCTGTTGGAAAAAAAAACGTACGTAGACCACAATGGGGGCGAATTTACAGTCTCACGACTAGTGCGTGAACAACCACAATGCAAAACCCACGAATCAACCCGTGAGTAAAGGATACGGCCACACTATTCACAAATCCGCAGAAGAAAACCACGGGGGTAAAGCCAGGAAATTCCTGTGCGTGAGGAGGAACACGAATTCCATTCTTGCGTGAGGGCGAGCAGCTTACAGAGAGGACGCGAAATCGGATGTGCGTGAGTAACAGCAATGTCGTGGAGAGGAGAATGGTATTGCCTGCATGAGTGAAGAGTGCGTGAGAGCTTCTTGCTGGTGGAGTGTGCGTGTGGGTGAGGACTGACAGTACTGCCACCCCACTCCCAAAACCATTAACTGCCTCAACCACCAGCAGCCTTTCTTAATGGAAGTGGTTGGAATAAGCAAGGGAAGAAGACACATAGGTATTTTCACCCTATTGGCCAAAGTTTGACAAATTCCCCCACATCCTCATCCTTGGGAAAATCATGCCCCTTTCTCATTTTAGTTGCCGCGATCGTAGCTGGTCGGATTCATTTAATTAATTATAGATGCGTATTTACATGATGACCAACATAATACATGCCGCATGCCCCGATATGCCATCGGTGACAATTTAAATCCAAAACATAGCATAACCGACCAATGGTGGGGCCTTGGCCTTTAGCTCCACACCATGATCATTTACAATATATACATCATCATATACATCTAATGCAACGGGGTCAAAACCGGGGCATTACAATTGTTACAAGCTCCACTTGGACAAAACAAAAGAGCAGGATAGAACATACAAGAATGATCACATAGTTTTAGAAAGAAAAACATTTTACACAACAAAGTAGATTTGAAACTTAGAATGTTGAGTTTCTACAAACCCACAAACCCACCTATTTAACACTATTAGGAAGAAAAATTAAATCAATGAAAATCTCATCAAAAGCTAAACATATTACAGTAGAGGTAATGATAAGAATGAAAAACAATTCAATGAAAATCCCAGGTTTAGAGAGATGTAAACAAAAAAAAGTAGAAAGGAATACGCAGTTTTCTCTCCTGTTAATTAATTGGAGAATGAAAGAGGAAGGCTCATCTTCTTTCTCAACTAGCTAAAGCCTTTTATGAATAATTGGATGATATGATGTTAGTGTACTTGTACCTTTCACTACCTGTCTGTTCATGTGACAAGTTAATAATCGCTTAATTGAGTAAATAATAAGTTGTGCACCCAATGGTTAACTTTTACTCTTAGTTTTAAATATCGTTTTTGGATCCTGCTAAGAGGATAAGCAGTTTTGAGGTGAGGGTAAAATTCAATCAACAACAACTCCAAAGATTGCTTGCCCGTTTTGTGCTTCTTCATCAATTTTTTTACTCTTAATTTTAAATATTGTTTTTGGATCTTGCTAAGAGGATAAACAGTTTTGAGGTGAGGATAAAATTCAATCAACAACAACTCCAAAGATTGCTTGCCTGTTTTGTGCTTCTTCATCAGTTCTTGTGTGCATAGGTTGCTTTTTGACACTAGTGTTATGATTGGGCTTGATCTTGCCTACTAATTACACATTTGATATTTAAGAGTTTTAAATATTGTTTTTGGATCCTGCTAAGAGGATAAGCAGTTTTGAGGTGAGGATAAAATTCAATCAACAACAACTCCAAAGATTGCTTGCCCGTTTTGTGCTTCTTCATCAGTTTTTGTGTGCATAGGTTGCTTTTTGACAGAAGTGTTATTATGTGTTCTTAAATATCAAATGTGTAATTAGTAGGCAAGATCAAACCCAATCATAACTTGGTTAGGATTGGTTTTGTGCTACTCAAATTCCTACGTGGGTTATTGTACATAAAAGCTACTAGTTCACTGTTTGGAATGGAAACTATGTGTTAGATATATAATATGTGTTAGATACATAATGATACAATATTAAAATAAAATAAAAATTAAAAAAAATATAAGATCCAATCAATTTATATTCTATTTTATATAAATATAAATTTATCTACTTAAGGATCACAGATGATGATAAACCAACTTGTTTTTTTGAAAATAAACGATACAATTTTTATTTTAATGAACTTTCAAGAAATGATAAAGAAACAATACACTTTCTATCTTTCCAGAGAAGAAATCATTAGCGTTTAGGCAAAATCAACTAACAGATTCAACATATTGAATGATAGAATGAGACAAGTCAACAATTTAGTTTCAAAGAAAACTAAGAATTTAGAAAAGGCAAAGGCAAAATCAACTAACAGATTCAACATATTGAATGATAGAATGAGACAAGTCAACAATTTAGTTTCAAAGAAAACTAAGAACTTAGAAAATCCATAAAATCAGACAAGTCAACAATTTAGTTTAAAAGAAAACTAAGAATAATTCAATAATTGGAAATAATTATTACAAGGCACCAATTTGAAGAATGACATCAATTATTGCAAGAAAATCAGTTTTAAAAAACAGAATTAATTATTATGAATTTATGGTGTTACCATGTCTAATAGATCCATATTATTAAGCCGTGTTACATGGGGACGGGCACCTCACGGCTGGGATGGGCTCCCTTCCTCCCAAGCCCCGGGGACTCGGGGCTCCCCGCGAAATGTTTCTCCTTGTTCGTAAATTGATAAAACTTGATGAAACATAATGCACATCGATGAAGTGGGGTCTCTTAGTCATTCCAGTAGAAAAGTGATATTTTTTTTATCTTTTATTTTCTATTATTTTACTTAAATTTTTAATATTACTATTAATTGTTTCATGATGTTTGAGAGTGGTTCCAACCTCATCAGAGCTCATATGCAAAGAGTAGAATTTTAGATCTCATTTTGAATTCAACAGATTTCATAGTTTCAGGATTTTAGAATTGCAATGTTTCCACTAGATTTTATCATGTATGAGGTGAAGAGATCGTCACTTAATCAAGCACATCAATCTCTCTATGTACTGTGATGTTGGTGGTGCTGATTTTTGTCTTGATGACCTTAATCAAAATGTACCGTTCAGTCAACCAAAATCACATATTAAGCATGGGAATTTTTTTCTAATTCTACCTTATTTTAATGCTTGGCTTAGGAAGTTTCATCAAAATTGTAGGGTTCCAGATTCAAGGTAGAGGCAATACTTAGAGAAGGAGGGCACATCGTGCTATAGATGAACATGATGCCCATATAGGATTGATAGTTCACTCTTGCATAATTGTATGTTGGACTTGAAAGCCTCAAATAATATGATTCCCTTTGGAATCATGAAGAAATAGGGTCCTCAGGTTACATTTCCCCATTACAACATCTATACCATGGATTCACACAATGTTGAAGTGTGTTGAATCATTAAAGAATTTAATTATATTTATAAAGAGCAGTTTAAACTTTATAAACTATTATTGCCAAGATTTATAACTTTTATAATTTATATGACCTAGACATCCCTGGAGATGATGGTCCTCAATGTGCATTTTCCGGCTCCCACCCTCCAGCGTTCCACAGACTTGAGGAAACATGGTTATTAAGAAATATGGTTATTATTAAGTGGATCTCAAGTCTGGCTCATGTGCACTTTAATATTCAAACATTGGTCAAAAAACCATATGTTTATCTGTTTTAAATATAAAAAAAACCTCGCTATAACACAAATAGGAGACAAGTCCTATAGAAAAAAAAAATCATTCAACTGTCATCTGTAATTTTATTTTTTTAAACATCTCTTAAAATCAAATATAGATCTCATTAGATGCTATACAATAGAACAACTGTAATTTTATTCTTTTTAAACATTTATAGAAATCAAATAAAGATCTCATTAGATGCAATAAATTTTATTGTATAGACTTGTTTTTATCGATAGTCTCATTCAATCCATAATTTGAATGTTTTTCATCATATCAAGAAGGTTTTGACATCATGGTATAAATTGTGTACAACCGATAAAACCTTTAACAGTGTAAATTGCGCCTTACTGCGATGTGAAATGCTCAGCAATCTAATCTAATCTAGGCTTCACACGCAGGTTTAATCCATCGTCACTCATATGGAGTGTTAGTGAGGGACGATAGGTCACCACCATACCTTCAACAGATTCAAATTTGAAAAAACGTAGAAGCACAGCAGCAACAATCTTCATTTGCACGTATGCGAAATCCTTACCTAAACAAATGCGAGGACCAGCCTGCAAGCCAAATATTCACCTTATCAACTTCAAGGCATTTTCAGAAGATAAAATCTCATGGTAAGCCCACTTACCTGAAAAGCAGTAAATTTGAATGGTGATTGGGGTTGGAAAATGCCATTCTGAAGCCATCTCTCAGGCTTAAACTCCTCCGCATCACTGCCCCAGAGGTATGTCATTTTTCCCATGGAGTAAGGCACATAGGTGACCATATCACCTTTCTTGACTTTGAATCCATCTGGAAGGATATCATCCGAAACTGCATGCTTTGCATCCTATTATATATAATTGTTTTTTTGTCAATTTATGATGGGCCATATTCTTTGATCATTAAAATTAACACAAATTAGAAAAGACTTATATTGACATATGATAATCACAGCATAAGGAATTTAAAAATCAAATTTTGTCAATTTATGATGGGCCATATTCTTTGATCATTAAAATTAACACAGATTAGAAAAGACTTATATTGACATATGATAATTGCAGCATAAGGAATTTAAAAATCAAATGAACTTATAAATCTTTTTTTCAAAAGACAAATCATAAGATAAATTGTTTTGGGCAAGCCTCCAATTACCAGAAAATAAGTCATAGTATTTTTCCATATCCTTACCCGATTTGCAGTATATGCTAACAACAGGAGAAACAAAACTAACAAGATCCAAATAAGCATGGACAAATAATCAGTCAAAAGATTGTTTAAGGTTAACTAAATGCCTGAAGAAAGATACACAATTGTGTTACCATTACTCATGTACAACAATATGTCAAAAGAATGATAATGAATGCTTGAAGAGAGATACACAAGTGTCTTACCAGAGGAACAACTGGGTATAAGCGTAAGGTCTCTGATAAAGCTGCATGAAGGTAGTGCATCTTATCCAATACTGTATGTGTCAGACTTTGAGAAAACATACTGATCGATTCTTCAATGGTCACACATTCATTCTCCTTGACCAGGTCCTGAATTTCTTGAACAAGCTTTTTTTCAACATTCGGATTCTTGCAAAGCAAATGAAAAAACCAACAAAGGGTAACTGCAGTTGTGTCGCGGCCAGCTATCATGAAATTTAGAATAACATCTCTTAGAAACTTGTCAGAGTAATTCTCTGGTTGTTTCTCAGTTAATGCAATAAAACGAGACAGTATGTCTGGTTTCACCTGTGAAATATAGATTTGAAGGTCAATGACAGAGAAACAAGGTCATGATCAGTAACTGCACTAGCAGACAGCCTAAATTGAGAAGATAAGTTCCAAATCAAGACCAAGGCCGGTAGTATTCTCTTACATAGTTATTCTGGACAGAAATCTCCTGTTTTTTGCTCTGAATGACTTTATAGACAAAATCATCCACCGTTTTGATGTTATCCTTCATGGTGGCCTCTGACAGAATATTGAAATATCTTTTTAATTTCCAAGCAACGTCAAAATAACGCCACATAAGTAAACCATTTGCAGCATCAAAAGCCATAGCAAAAGTTGCCTCTGCTCCAGAGTTGGTATTTGATAAGCTGTTGATGTCCACCCCAAAGCCCAGTTTGCAGATTCCATCCATTGTTGATCTCAGTAATAAACCCTATCCATAAAACAATATGGTTCCTGTCAATTGCTAATATGATTCTGCATCATGCTATTTGCTCTAGACTTAGAGTATTCACACAAGAGAGATCAAGAAATGCAAACTCTAATTACAAAAATTTTCACAGCGTATGAGCTAAGTGAATGATTTAACATGCCTGCATCTCTACTGTTTGCTTTGTTCGATATGCTTCCAGTAGAACTTTGGAAAGTTTCACGGCATTCTCGCGAAAAACAACACTGCTGAAGTCCTTCACCACTTTGGTGGAGAATTCTAAACTAGCTAATTTCCGCTGCTGTCTCCATAGCTCTCCATCAACGCTGAAAATACCATCCCCAAGAAGATCTTCCATAACGTCATGATGGGGCTTTCCCTGCGAAACATTCAAAACAAGAAATCATGAGGATATATCACAAGAACAAAGATAAATACATGGGAGTCAAAATACCTGAAGCAATCTGTACAGCAGAAGCTGAAGCTGACCTTCACGTAGTTTGCAAAATTAGATCTGAGGATGTGCTCCACATTTCCAGGATCAGTGGTAAGAACAAAGCAGAAAGTAGGGTAAGATATTCTGTAAGTTTTGTAGCGTCTGTGATGATGTAGAACAAAGTCATGAAGGCGGTTGAAATTGAGAACCATCCCAAGCATTGTTGCAGCCACAGGTGGGCACAGGGCACCACTCCGATTCATTTTCATTTTGAATAAAAAGATGAGCAACAGAGCCAGTACTGTTAGAATTGCTGCTGCAGCATATTCCATGCTCCATGCCATTGTTTCCCCTTGCAAGCCACGAATGCTTGATGGTAAATGAAATGAATTGGGTAGTGATGGATTTGAGATTGCAATTCCAATATACAAGGGGCATCAGCCTCTGGACCTACTCAATTATCCACATATGGGGGAGAAAGTGTAGTAAGTGGCTCATCTCCTTCCACGCCAAGGTAGAGGCACAACACGAGTTAACTTCAATGAAACATGAAGCATTTAATTTTTATTTAAAATTAGACCTGATGGTCGTCAAGAGTGCTACTCTGTCTAAGATGAGTCCTGAAGCATTTAATTTTTATTTAAAATTAGACATAATGGTCGATGAGATATTTTCTCAAGAATGCTACTCTGTCTAAGATAAGGCCAAATAAGAGGACTAAATTGATGATTGGTTGGTATAAAATGTTGTGTATATTGATGATTGGTTGGTATAAATTTTTTTAAATGTGGTTCACCATTGGCTACTCCACGGAAAATTCCAATACCTGCTATTCAAACTGAATCAAGGTATGGTCAGCTCATCAATCACAACATTTATTACAAAGGGCTCCACAAGAGCAACATGTCACTTACAAGAGTAGAACCCTAGGTGGGGAGGGTAACATTCATTCCTCCCAACCACCCAAGCTACATCTATTTGACATATTTCTATGAAATTATAGTTATCTTTAATGCAAAAACTAGTACAATGTGTATACTTTTATCAATAAAAAAAAGAGATGTTTACTTCTATCAATCCACAATAATCTATCAAGATATTATAAAATTTAAATTAGTAGTATAAAAAGTTATATTTTGTTGTATTACAATCCAAGTAGTAGGGTATAATTGAAGGGACCACCTCTTCTCGATTCCATAGTGACGAATCAAACCATGTCATATAATCGAAGGGACTACCTCCTATCAACCTCATAGTGATGAGCCTCAATCCTCATCCCACCAATAATGCCAATAATAGTATAAAGATGTTATAAAACTTAAACCAATAGTATAAATAGTATAAAGGAGATGTGTATACTTTTATCAATCAACCCTAATCCATTATATAGAGATATTATAAAAGGAGTGAGTTAAATTTTAAATTATCTGTTTTTTGTTTTTTGGTGTTTTATGTAAAATTGTCATCGAAATTGTGGTTTTGGGTTGTTGAAATTGCATAATCCAGATATTTCAGAAGCAATAAAGATCGTTGAGTCTATTCTTGTTGTTGAAATTACAATTCCACCAATCAAAATTGTAATTTTAATAATTTTCCTATCCAAATTTCAAAAAATATCATAAAAAATATAAATAATCTAAAATTTAAATCCCTCCATTATAAAATTATTAATAAAAAATACTATAAAACTTAAACCAAGTACCAAAAAAAGTTATAACCACTAAAATCCCATCATATGTATAATCATAAAACTTAAACTCCTAAGTGCAATAAGAATGGAATAAAACAAGTACAAAGAGTGTGTATATACCTTTATCAATCAACTTCAATCTTCAATCCTATAGATATTATAAAATTTAAACTAATAGTACAAATAGGATTCCATCATAAACTCGTAGTACAAAGAAGTTATAAAGTTATAATTAATACGAAAAAAAATTATTGCTAATGGCAAACACCATGTTGATGTGTTGTTAGTGTCCTACATTATTTTCTTATGAAGGGTTAGAATTTCATTTATTTCTTATGAAGGGTTGGAATTTCATTTAGTGTCTCTCTGCCCTTTTCAACTAAACGTGTTTGACATTTTGAGTTTTTATCTTTTTCTTCTGTATGGTTGGAATTTCATATCGTCTCTGCCCTTTCATCTTTGGACTTTTTGAACTTTTATCTTTTTTCTTATGAAAGGTTGGAATTTTATTTCGTATCTGCCTTTCCAACTAGATTTGTACTTTTTAAACTTATATCTTTTTCTTAGGTTGGAATTTCATTGAGTCTCCCCTTTCAACTACATGTGTTTGACTTTTTAAAATATTATTTTTGTTATAATATTTTAGTTAAAACATAACTTTTCAACAATAAAGTTTTATTAAAAAAATATCTTTTAATAATAATGAGTTTAATTTTTAATTAAGAGATATGTTTTTATTAAAAAGTAAAAGATAATAATAGACTCATTTACTTATGTTTTTATTTATCCTTGTCTTAAAAGTAGAGGGTAGAATAAAAGGACCTACTAAGAGTGGCATAAACAACTCAAAAGTAACATGTACCAATGTTATGCATATAAAGTACATTAAATGATGAACTTAAGAAACAAACAAAATGTGGAACTAGCAATGTTAACATGTTGCATATGGTGTAATTGGAATTGTAAAAATTTAATTTTTAATTAACATATATGTTTTTATTAAAGAATTTGATTTCCAATTAAAAGATAACAATAGGTACATCTACCCATGTTTTTCCGTTGATAATGTACTTTGAAAATGAAGGGTGGAACAAAAAAAACCCACCAACAGTGACACAGACTACTCAAAAGTAACCTATGTTGTCATTATGCATCTAAAGTACATTAAGTGATAAATTTAGGAAACAAACAAAAGGTGGAACCTATAATCCATTCCAAAGGTTTAATGTCAAGCCACATGTAATGCAACATACCAAAATTCTCAAGGTTAACATGTTGCATCAATGGTGTAATTGAAATTGTGACATTTTATTCCAAAGGACTTGAGTTAAAAGACAAGAGAAATATAATATTCCCTTTGTAGAGGCGATTCATTAAAAAACACATTGCAATTGAGATTGCACTATGATGTTCTCACCTTCCTTTGTAAAAGGAAGTTTAATAACATGTTGTTTTTCCAAGGTATGGATTGTTTTGGATTCCTCAACTATCATTGCACGTGAACTTGCACATACCAAGCTAAAGCAAATATTTCACGAAAGTGGAGTTCTCATTGTATTAAACATGATGCAAATCTTCTGTTAAAAACTATTTTTTGGGCACGAGTTTTACTAATATAGAGCCAATGATGCAATACATTTTTCCATTCAAATTGACAACCATGGGGTTCAATTTAATTCTCAATGTGTTTTTGTGGGGGAGGGTGAAAATTCGTACCAACTAGTTCACGATTCCCTCTTTATTTTTTGGGCCATTCACTTTCCCTCGGCTATAAATGGATAGGAAGAAACCACTTTTAACATTAAACTTGTTTAGAAGCTTATTTACCCACAAGCAAAAGTAATTGTTTCAATCAATTACTAAAACACAAGAATAATAAAATGTTACTAAGTTTTAACGTATATCAAATAAATAATTTAAAAACTGTGAATTGATATGTGAAAGTATTTTAGCAACAAGACCTATAAATTCTAACTTGGAAGTATTGGAAGTGTAAAAAGTGGGAATGGGAGCCTCCCAAAACAAAACCCTGTTTCCATGCCTTTGTTGGGTCACAAGTGCTAACCTAGCTCAATATCAAAATAAAAGCAACAATTTCATGTTTAAGAAAAAAATACATAATAGTTTCAATAAAATTCATTTTTAGATTACTATCAATTTAAAAAAAATGAAAATAACATCTTACCAAAATTAGTAGCTCCAAGTCCGTGGTAGCTAGAGGAGAGCACTTCCAAAATCTCTAGAGAAATGGGTATCTAAATTCAACAGGTGCTTCTAACTTATGAGGCCCATAACAAAAACAAGCGCGTGTGAAATTCCATAGGTGACGCTTGGTAAATTCAGTAGCTGATAAATTGTTAAGGCTTGGTGGGTGGCTTAGTTAACTCCTTCCTTAACATAGTTTAAAACTGACTTCTTCTTCTAATATGGTACCCACCTCTCTCTCGAGAGTTGGAGTTTCACTTTCGTACTTGAAAATTGTCTTATCATTTGATGAGAGGGCACAAAGCCCAAGGAAAGGCACTAAAAGAAAGAGTATGACCCCATATTGGGACACTGTTAAGCCAATATAAGAAAGAAAGAACAAATGGAATTAAAGCAAAACTATATCCATTGAAGGAAAACTCACGCACCTACCCTTCAATCAATTGGGAAAGCTTCAAGTAAGTGGTCTGTATTAGTTATATAAGAATGATTTGCATTTAGATTGCTTCTGGCTGTACTAATAATTTACTTTTGGCAAGTAGGTGAAAAACTATCTTTGAAATTTGGGGCTTACTTAGCATTATGCTAACTCAGATGGACTGTTGGTTCTTACAGGTTCAATAGGTAATGAATGATCCAGTAGGATTTTATTTTGTATGATAGCGAGAAGTATTTCTGTAGCATGTTAAGATGCTAGTAAATAAATTGATTATTTAAAAGCAAGGCTCTGATGAGGTAAAGTAATTTTCTTTCATAGTTTTGGTCCTAAGACAGTATTCATAGATTAGTCATAAAGATTGTTATCCTTAACATACTTAGTTAAACAAAATAGATTCTTCCCGTGAGCTTAGAGCTCAAGCTCTTGACATACAATTACTTTTATTGTAACATGATCATACTGCTATTGTTATATATAATTCTCAAATGTACTGCTTTTTATGCATGAATATACTCCTATGATTTTCAAAGGTAAAGTGCACCAATAGATTACATATCTCTACTTCAACTCTTCTTTACTAGTCATGAAGATTATCAATCTGTTGATTGTATGCAATTATGCTTATCCTTTTTACACTACTAGATGTCAAGTTATAAACTTCGATTCCTAAATTATCACCATGCTACAAGTATTATTGTAAAAACACAATACCACATCGTTTTTATAATGTACCAAGATAATTTTTACTTGTATCCTTAGGTAGTTTTACTTCCTAGTAATTTCCATGATATATTATAAGTTTGGTTCTTTATAAAAACAAGATTACTAGCTCCAATGTATGGTTGACCTTATGTAACTAGATAAATTATCTCAAGGTGGAATACTACCTAACCACCACTTCCATAAAGTCGAAACTAAAGGTAAAACAAATTATCAGTTTTATTCTTATAGTTTACTGATCTAAAGCATGGTTTACACAATAGTAGGATGGCTATTAGTAATGTTACCACACTATATTGAGTTGTAGTTTATAATAATTACTATGGTAAATTTACTACCTAAAAACTTCTATCCTAAGGTCGACATCAAAGTAGAAACATTATAAAAGATGTTCCTATATTATGCTAGATTTAAACAAAGCACAAACAATCATATAATTGACTTTGCAAGCAAAAATAAGAATCATCCAAAGGTCGTTGCCAAAGTAGACATGATAATCATCATTAGTAATTGTTTATACTATGGTCAAACTTCGTGATTGTATTATTAACAAGGTTTATACACCTTTAATCTATAGTCAATGACATAGATTCAATATTAGCAATGATGGAGAGCCTTAATGCAATCGATTTGCAAATGATATAGTTCTTTATACAAAAGTCGATTGTAAAGTTTTTGATTATGGGCAATGATAAGTTTATAAAATGATAGTGCAGGGTTGACTATAGACATGACCCCCGCATGGATAAATAATTTGGGAGGGCACGTGGTTTGATCTCCTCCATGCATTGGCAACTTAAAAGAGTGTAAACCCTATTCTTTTGGCATTTGGCTCCGAGGGTTTTGACGGCCTACGGCTGCACTGTGTAGTTTCCTTGCAGCCATGAGAGGCTGTTCCTTCTCTGTTTGCTAGCTCCATGGTTTGAATTTGATGCTGAGTGGTCTCGATACCAATTCTGGTAGTCTCGCTTTCTCTTGGGTGTAAACAATACTGTGCTAGTGGTCTTTGCTTATTCGCTTGGCTCGAGGCCTGTACATGGTTTTAGCTCCGTCAATACTTGTTCCTTACCACGACTTTGTGGAGTTTTGAGTTTGTTTATTATGCCTTTGTCATGGTATCGGTATAAGGGTTTTCTTACTCCTCTGTGCATTTCACTTACGCTGGACTATCCCTTCTCGGCTCGACTCTCTTCTTACTCGCAGGTAATATTTAATTTTTAAAATGAAAAATACTTTTATCAAAAGCATTGTTTAAGCTAGCGTTTATACTTATGAGCCGAGTCTTGTTTTAATGCTCGGAACTATGCTCTTTGCAGGAACTTGCGACGGATCCAACCTTCAGTGGGAAAAGAAATACATTCTCTAGCTTCGGTGAACTTGTGGCCTCCAACTGGTAAGCCCTAGTTTCGATGTGGGTTTTTCCCTACTTACGATGAGGGTTGTTGGAAGAAGTTTATAGTGAAAAGAAGCATGGATTCAGTTTCTTCAATGGTTAAATGTTTATTTTGTTATTACTCCAGTTTTAGGTTTAAAAACCCTTGCGGTACTTGCTAGGTAGCACTGTCTCTTAGCCATGATATGTATTTGGTTTTTGGTTAACAATTTTAGCCTTGCGGCTTGATAATGTAATACAATTGGTTTAATAAAATAAGAATTTCGTTAAGCTTTGAGTTTTTAATGAGCTCTGTCTCGTTTTGCTCCAGTTTTACCTTTATATGTTTACTGTTGTTTCGTTAACCTATCAATATTGTATTTAATAAAAAGATTTATAAATATATTTTATTTTAAGGAAATAAGACCATGGTCAGTCTAAATGCATAGTTCGTAGTTTTCTTGTTATTTTTATTCCACAGTTAGCAATGTAACTGGTTGTATTTCATTACAGGTTTATTATGTATTTAAATCAAATAGCAGAAAGGGTTTCGACCCTTAAGGTTTCACAGGTTATAAGCTTGTCTGGTTTTAAATTTTTATAATGCATATATGTATATAATTCTTAGTTTATCTTGTTTATTGTTTACATATACATTTATTTTATTTACTACTCCGTAAGTTATATTTATTTTGAGCTCTGTAAAGAAAACAATGTTAACTCTAGAACTCTGTTTATTTTACAAAAATGAAGAGTTTATATATGAAACCCTAATCTGGTTTTATTAAGTTTAATAATTAAGATTAAGTTAATATTTAAATATTGTTTGGTTATTAACTTGTTTATATACTTTCTCGAATATTACTTATTATCTCCTATAAGACTCTTATTTCCAAACAGTATGCTAATACTGTGGTACTAGTGTATTTTACTATTTCTTTTACCTGTATTTTAATTTAGTTAGTCTAAGGAAAACAATAAGTATAAGCAAACCATAACACTGTTTTTTCATTGCATTCTTTAAACATTGAAATAAAATATACTCTGCTTACCTATAGATAAAAGAATCATATCTACTAATTTCATTCTCATAAAGAATTATTTCATTTATTTTAAAACAATCTAACTGTGCTAGAGTACAACCTAGTTTTCAGGTGCGGAAAAACACAGCTTAGAAATTTAATTTCTTTCTATTTCAATATTTCCCTAACCATTTTCATTTCTATAAATAATCTAAACATTTACTGCATCTAACAATTTCATAAAACCCTAAACTTTTAACATACATGTAGTAGATAATCTAAGATTTATTTAACTAAAACAATAAAATAAAATAGAACCTGTTGAGGATAAGGCGACAACAATTTAAGGAGGCCGTTCCTCCCTACCAATCTCCTGGAGAGCGCTCAAACAATGCTTCCTCAGGACCCTTGAGCTTGTTCCTGGTCTTTTTGGCTGAGAACTGGGTGGAGAATGCAACTATAGAACCCTCTGTCACCCGACTGGTTCAATACCTCAGTAAAAACAATATGCTCTCAGCAGTATGATCTTCAGCTTAAAAGCTGCAACTAGATCAATCTCAGCAGTTATCCCCTCAAACACTTTCCAGATTCCCCTCCATTGAATTTCTCTTGAGTAAATTCATTAACCTTGAATGATCACTTCTCTAGAATGAGCAGCCTCAGCTCTCTTCAATGGGAAATTTTATAGAGATGCCTAGGTCTTCTGGGTCAGTTTCCATTAACTGAGCCACCTGCTCTGATTCCACTTTCTTGGGGAATCATGACCACAAATATAGGGAGGTTGCCACTTGCAACAGTTGGAAGTGGTTTGAGGATGCTGCCACATGTCAATTTGCTCTCCACTCAGTCTCCTCCACCAATTTGACCAGTAAACACTCTTTTAACAGCTCTCCTAAGCTGTTGTCTCCTCATTTATTTATTTATAAATAAAATATTTTGAATTTACATTTAATATTCTTGACCCCACCGGTCATTACAACTTAGCATAAAATTTAACATAATGTTCCTCAAATAATGTAAAATTGTTTTTGCAAATTGGGGCATGTGACATTAATAAACTTATTAATAAAAATTAATGACGGCCTGTTAATTTTTTTAATAGTATTTTGATGGATGAAATGCCTCATGGCGATCATATGTGTTACAACCATGTGCTAAGCAACACCTTCTTCATGTCCAAGAGGTTGGCTTGGGCGCCCATATGGGCAAGACATGTTAAGTTGACAGACTTGGAAAGTGGTTCCTTGATCCAAGTGACAGAACACATGAGGAACGCGTGGACCAAGCATGGGTGTGGTCCCGCAAATGAAGCCCACACACCAACCTTGGAGCTTGGCAATCCCAAGTGTGCGGCACCTTGGCACATCGACGATTGGAAGCATGTTTGAGCCTGAGCACCCGTTGATGAGTGATGCACCTTGATGGAGCCCAGAGGAACGATGCCACATGATGGAGACATGCTCTCCCACACGACGCTATAAATACTTGATACCCAAATGAAAGGAAGACATCTTTGAAAGAGAAACCAAGTTACAAATGACTGCGACTAGCGACATGGGAAGGAATATGGACTCATATCACAGACATAGTCACTCAGAATCTTAGCTAAGAAACACATCATTGTTGTGGAAGAGTGTTGGCTTGGAAAATCAATGCTCAAGACGAGTTCAGTAGTAAGACGACTGATGACAACTGCGAGGGTTAGCGAGTTTGACAGTCAGAGAGTTAGACGCCTGTTGGAGGGGTCAACTCAACTTATTGTATTCTTGTAACAGAGGTGCCTTTGCTAGTTGGGAACACACCCAGAGCTCTGCCAACTTGTGGCAACTTGTTAACACCAAAAAAAGTTCACCTATCTCTCCATGGTATAAACCATAATTATACATCATATTCCACCATTATTTCCTCCATTTTGACCTTTACAAGTAAAAATCCACCAAATATGGTCCAAAAAATTATTATTCCTTCCCAATAAATGAAGGGAAGTGGATAATTTATTGTGATTTATCCCCACTCTCTCCAAAAAGGACAAAAAAAACCCTAAAAATGAGAATGGTTAAAAAACATAGATAAATACCATGGGTCAAAAAACCTTGGATCATCCTATAAATATATTGTGAAGGTCTCCCCACAAACATTCTTTACATTCTTGACATTCTTGAACTTTTCATTCACTTGCCTATGTTCCTACGTTTTAGCCATGGGCCCACGGTGTATGTTGAGTTCACTCCATACCCATTTGGATCCATTCCCCCATTTGAAAAACACTAGTGGAATATATTGGAGACCCAAACCATGGAGCTGCAAGACCATTTCCTCGGACGACTACGGTGGCCCACATTACAAAAAAAGGTATGAATGATTTTATGTTTGTTAGTTTGTAAAATATATTTGAAAAAATCTAAAAATATTGGTATTGTTGTTCTTGTTTCCCATTTCCATTTTTGAACTCTACCCTATGATATGGATGATCTAGGGTAGGTGCTTTTGTATGTAGTAGGGGAGAAATCCCCACTACACAAATCCACTTTTATAAGCTGTTCATATTAATACAAAGTTAACAGGGTTGGTCGGTTTAACAACCACGCCCTTATACTGTGTTGCGTTTTACTTGTTATCTGGTGTAATGAAATTTGGATAAGTGTGGAAAACAGTAATAAGTAATAAGGATAAACGAAACAATGTTAAGGTAAGTTTTTCACAGGTTAGGCATAGTCCGATGGAGTGTGTTCGAGTTGGTAAAGCCCCTATAACGCTTCTAGGCGGTGCCACATGGTCAATAAGACCACGTGAAAAAATGGGTACGCTATTATGGTCGTGACAGTTGGTATCATAGCTACCACGACTTGCAGGTTCAATGAAGCTGAGGTTCGTCGAGCTGGTCACAGTGCTAAATTTTACTAGGGATATCGAAGGACATTGCCGTAGGTTTAAAGACCGTGAATCGCAAAACTACCGTAGCCGCAGTTCGCTACAGGTTAGCGTAGGTTGGATGATTTGAAGAGAAGTCTGGAGGAGACTTGGAGTTTTGGCCAAACGTGAAGTGGCCTGGGATCTTGGAGAGTGTGTGCTCAGGAAGCGCGATCCCACAACAACACGTTCTGGCAAGGAGCGTCATTGAGCATCCGAGGAGGTGCGCTCAAATAGAGGAAGTTCCTTGGAACCTTAACGAAGGTGCTTGGATGGGGCCCTTCGAAAACGAAATGAGTACGTCAGGTGAAGCCACGTTATGAACAAGAAGACACCTTGGGAAGATTTGCAACCTATCTAAGCGAGCGTTGTAAGGGAGGAAATTGGTAGACAAAGAATGAAAGTAAACAAACAAGACCGAGAGTCTGTGAACCATAAATTCGATGAATTCAAGGTTGGAATGGGTAAGAAATCCATAGAGATGGTTTCTAAATCAGAGGCAAAACCATAAGTTCCTTCTGTCGGAGAGGAATCTGTTCATGAGGAACTTGGACCAAAAGCTTCCAAAGTGAATCGTAGTCTTAATACACTTGAGAAAAGCATGGGGAAGTTTTCTAAGGCACTCTATGCTCACAGAGAGAATTCTTCTACTTTTGTAAGTGAGATAGATCAAATGCAAAAGGATTTTAACGAAGCCGTGGACGAATGCAGTGAGGAAACTGACGTGTTTCACACAATTGTTTAACAAGATACATAAGTCTGGGTTAGGAAGCTTGAAGTTCTAGAGGAACAACTTCACCTTCATATAAAAGAGCAAGACGACATTATCACATTGTTAAAGCGTGCATTGGATAATGGTATTGATACAACAACAACCATGAAGATTCAGATGAAGGAACCCAAACCGTTTGATGGAACACATGACACTAAGTTGCTTGGAGACTTCTGCTGGGATCTGGATCATTAATTGGATGAGATGAATGAGAGTTTAGACAAGGCTAAGGTGATTTCTGATGCCATCTTTCTCACAAGCACATCCAAGTTATGGTGGAGAAACCGCGTGGAATACGTGGCTGCGGGGAAGGTGACTGAACGGATCAAGAATTGGGAGCAAATGAAGATAGCTTCGAAGGCACAATTTGGTTCAAGGAACCAAGGTTGGATTGCACAAAATGAACTTATGCAGCTTAAGCACGGTAGGATAATTCAAGCCTATATCAGAGATTACACCAACATCATGCTGGAGATAAAGGATATGAGCGATGATGATTGTTTATACACTTCATGAAGGGTCTGCAGAATTGGGCGCAAGATGAATTGTGTCGCCAAGGAGTGAAAACCCTTTCCGAAGCCATTGCAACCGCAAATAAGTTGTTGGACTTTTGAGGAGACAAGAAAGATGAATCCAAAGGCAACGAGGATGAAAATGAAAAAGGCCAAGGAAAGTTTAAGAAGAAACAAAAGAACATGCCTAAAACTGGGAATAAACGAGACGAGGAGGCACCCAAGAAAGTGGATGTTCCCAAGGACAATGCTAAGCCAATTTCATGTTACATATGTGACAAGGACCACTATGCAAATAATCGTCCTTTGCAAACACAGAAGCTGGATGTAGTGGAACAAGAAGGGAATTTGGTTGGCGTTCTATTGGTTTCGAATGTGGTTTTGGAGGAGCCGAGAGTATTGACGGAAAGAGACTTCACCAAACAGTTATGTTCTCGCAGATTTAAATGGAAAACATGTTTTGGCATTGGTTGATAGTGGTTCCATGAACAATTCCATCAAGGAAGAAATGACGAAACATATCAATTTCCAGATTTAGCCAGAGGTGAATACTTTCAAGGCAGTCAATTAAGAGGTTGAGAGGGTGGTTGGCTTGGCTCTCCAAGTGCCTTTGAAGATTGGAGAATGGACAGGTGTGGTAAATCTCACAGTCGTTCCTCTTGGTGAATTTGATGTTGTTCTTGGACAAGAATTTACGAAGAAGGAGAAGGAAACTCCTATGCCCCACTTAGACAACTTACCATTTCTTGTAAGAAAGGAACACATTTATGTGAGGACGATAAAGAGGTTAGCAAGAGAAAGGAAGGTGACTATGTTAGAAGCTTCCACTCCTACCACAACTACAAGGAAGCTTGATGTAGAACATTGCAAGGAATACGCTGGAAAATAAGAGGTTGCTCAGTTGGAAGAATGCCTCGCATCTACAGAGTTAGTTGGTTTGTTGGAGAAACGACTGACAACTATGGAAAAGGTTGTGGAAACCACTATGATGAGTTTGGAAAAACTCACCAAGTTTTGTAGGAACGCTGAATACAGACAACGTGACAAGAAGATTAAACTAGTTGCAGCGTTAACACATGAAGATGACACTTTGGTCAATGCAGGTGTGTGGATAGACGACCTTGAAGCACAAATATTATTTGATGAAGGGAATGACACCGTTGGGAGGAATGTGCCACTTCTCTTCTACTTGATTCAGAAGGAATTAAAATGAAGGAGAGTTGACAAAAACGAGGGTGATGGACGAGAGAACCACCCCCCTAAATATCCCAATTAGACGCTAGTATGACACGACCTCTACCCTTGGTGAAGGTATAAGGGCCTCAGATGCTTCTTGGCAAAGTGCACTAGAAAAAAGAGAAAACACCAACGTTGGATGAGGAAAGTAGGATTCATTCAAACAACAAAAAAGTCACAAAGTGGGGAACTTATGTAGAGAGGACTAGGAAACAGAGACCAAAATAGAATCAAAGAACGGAAAAATCACCTGCATGGTGCAGATGATGGAGGGAACCGAGACTAGTGTATTGGAAGAGTGACACACATGAAAATGGGACTTAGCAAAAAAAGTCTAGTACTCTTAGCAGCAACATCATTTGGAAGCACGAAGCATTTAATACACCTTGACGAGGACGAAAAACCACTTTAATTTGGGGAGGTTTTTCCAACCATGCGCTAAGTGACACCTTCTTCATGCCCAAGAGGTTGGATTGGGCGCCCATTTGGGAAATACATGTTCGATTAGTAGTCTTGGAAAGTGTTTCCTTGACCCAAGTGATAGAACACATGAGGAGCGCGAAGACCAAGCATGGATGCAATCCCACAAACATATCTCGCACACCAATCTTGGAGCTTGGCAAGTTCAAGTCTGTGGCACCTTGGCACATCGATGCTTGGAAGCATGTTTTAGCTTGAGCGCTCGTTGATGAGTGGACACACCTTGAGTGAGCCCAGAGGAATGCTGCCACACGATGGGGATGTGTTTCATGAAGTGTGCTCGACAACCACCTTGGTCTCCTGGGTGACACACTTATGGAAGCACTCGATCAGAGGGGCCCATTGGACCGAGCGCCTATAGGGAGCATGCCCTTACACCAAGAAGTCATCAAACTTGAACACACATTGAGGAGGACTCCCACAGAGCGCTCGACGCCCAAACAACGATGCCATCGGCAAGCACGTGCTCGTGTGGGGAAGTGGACCACCGACGGGAGACTAGCGCGTCGGCAAGGGAGCTGGTGTGCATGCTAAAAAAAGGAGAACACCCACCTTTGGGGTCGCACTCTCCCACATGACACTGTAAAGACACAATGGCCAATTGAAAGGAAGGCAACTTCGAAAAAAAAACCAAGTGTCAGACGACTGCGAATAGAGAGTTAGGGAGGAATCTGGGCTCACATTGTAGACATAGTCACAAAACAGCTTAGCTCAGGAACACAATGGGGTTGCGAAAGAGTGTTGGATTGGAAAACCAATGCTCAAGACGAGTTCAATAACAAGACGATCGACGACGGCTATGAGGGTTATCAAGTTTGATAGTCAGAGAGTTCGATTCCTGTTGGAAGGGTTAACTCAACTTATTGTATTCTTGTAACATAGGTGTGTTTGCTGGTTGGGCACACACCCAGAGCTCTGTCGTCTTGTGGCAACTCTATTTTTATAACCTTTTCATAATAGTACAAAGTTAATGGGTTTGTCCAGTTTGGCAACCCTACCCTTATACACATGTTGCGTTGTACTTGTTATCCGATGAAATAAAATTTGGCTAAGTGTGGAAAATAGTAATAAGTAATAAGGATAAACAAAGCAATGTTAAGGTAAAGGTTTACGTAGGTTAGGCGTAGTGTAGTGGAGTGTGCTCAAGTTGGTGAAGGCCTCGAAACCCTTCCAGGCAGTTCCACATGCTCAATAAGACCGCGTGAAAAAGTGGGTGCATTATTGTGGCCGTGACAATATTCTTGTCAAATTCCAACCTTGGTGCCATGTAAGTGGCATCAAAATTACTTGTTTCTAAAAAAAATTGTGGTTTAATTAATTTTTCATTATTATTTTCTATTTATTATTATTGATTATTGTGTTTTGTTTTTTAGCTAATAGAATGGGTTGTAAACAAAAATTGTCAAAATTTATGATGTTTTTAAAATTATTATTATTTTTTAAAATTCAAAAAATGGCTTAATTTAATTTATTATTTTTTTTACATTTCAAGATACGATTTAATGTTTTTTTTTGAATAATTTGGATTTATGTCAAACGTGCAGATATTAGATGTTATAGGTATTACTTAGGAATTCCTGCACACAATATATATCAAGAAGTTAGATGCACTTATCTTGAAAATGGACTTAGTCAAGGCTTATGACAGAGTGGATTGGTGTTTCTTGCGATCAGTTTTGCTTCAAATTGGGTCTCCATTGGAGGTGACACATTGGATAATGGATTGTGTCACTTTTGCAAATTATCATCCATTTTGGTGAATGGGTCTGCTACTAATTTCTTTAAAGTCACTAGAGGACTCAAGCAAGGTTAACCTTTATCTCCCCTTATTTTTTTGCTTGTAATTGAATGTCTTAGCATACTTATTAAGAAAGCTAGAAGGGGAACAAATATATTGGGGTAAAAGTTTCTTCTTTACTTTATGTTACTCTTATTCATTGATGATATGTTATTATTTGGGGATGGATTTGCTAAGGATTGCGAGGCCTATCATGGTATTATAAATATCTTTTGCAAGCCCACAAGAATGGAGGTAAATATACAAAAATCTATTTTCCTCAAGAACAATATTGAAGATGATACTTTGTACTAGAGTTTGTCTATGTTTCCCTTTCATTCAGATCCTTTAGAAGTTGGTTTTAAATACCTTGGGTACTATGTAAATCCAAATAAATATATTAAGGGATATTGGTGTTGGTTGTTAAGAAAAGCGAAGAAGAGGATTGGGGTTTGGTGTTATAGATGGTTATCTTTGGGGGGAATATTGACTCCAGTAAATTTTGTATTAGAAACTATCCTTGTGTATTGGATCTCACTTACAAAAGTCCCTGTGCCTATATTACATGGTTTGAGAAAAAGAATGATGAATTTCCTTTTGTCTAGTAATGTGCAGTGGGGAAAAAATCCATCTGGCAAGTTGGGAAAAAGTTCTCTACCCAAGTGTAAAGAAGGTTGGAGTATTAAAAATATGCTTTGGTTTAGCACTGCTCTATGTCTTAAAAGCCAGTGGAGAGGGATTTTTGACTTCGACGTTGGTTGGTGAGGTGACTCATTGCTGCGGTCTTCCTGGAATGTTGAGGGTTGATCATGATTAATGTGATCTTTTGAGCATGATTGATAAGCTTCTTTGTTTGCTTGGAAGATATCATAGCAACCGTTGATGTGGGTTGTCGCTCTAGTATGCCATACCATTGGTTTTATATTTTGACAATCACCTTTTGAGGCCATGAGTGATATGTACCGTGTCGATCCCATAGGTAGGGTTTACCAAATGGGGTATTGGCTACGGAAAGTGGTTCCACGTCACAAAGTGATTCATCTTCAAAAGGATTAATGAAGTAGGCGAGTTAGAATTGTCGTGTGACCCTTAGTTCTTGCCCATCCTTCATCCAACTGATATTCTAAGGCTAAGGAGGTGGAGTGGTGATAAGACCTAATTTCTTCACAAGATCTTCAGAAAGGAAGTTCTTTTGGCTACTATTGTCCAAAATCAGATGTAATGGATTGTTCTAAACCCATATCCATGTATGGAAAAGGCGTTCTCGTTCCTCCTCATAGATGATGGTCAAGGCTATTAGAGTGGTCGAGGTCTATGCAAAGAGAGTTGATGCATCTAGATTAGATTCTACCATGGTTATGTCGGACAAGTCGGATGTTGAGAATTTTTCCAAAAATGTCTTTTGAGCTTTGCATTCTGACGTATCATGCCATGATGAACTGTGATAATCACACCATTTACCGGTAGGGTTCTATTTGTTGCAATCCCACCTGTCTTTCTGAAAGTTCTTTTTTTGATGATCAGGTTTTAGCGAAGTCTGCTGAGAAGGAATCTTGAACTTGTTCGAGTTGGCTGGCGACTTCTTGTCAGATGTTCGACCTGTTGGCTTGTTCGTGAAATGTATTTTTCCTTTTTTTAAAGCTTCAATATTTCCAGAGTAATGAAATGCATCCTCAAGCATGCTGACTGTCAGAAACTCCATCTCTTGCTGAATGTACAGGGACAAACCGCTGACATAATTCAGGACAAGCAATTCTTCCTCTTCTTGGATGCTAAGTCTAGCCATGAGTGGGTAGAACTCATCAATGTAACTCTTTACGGACTGGTCTTTCCATTGCCTTAGCTGCTGCCACTTCTTGTATTGTTGTTCAAGGTACTTGGGCGGGTAGATTTCCTTTTGGACATATTCGACAAATTTTACCCATGTGTCGATGGGGTATTCTTCCTTTTCCATATTTGTCGATAGATTCTCTCACTAGCAGTGTACAGAGGTTGACATCTTTAAGGATGCAATGGTGATATTTTCTGCTTCGAAGAGTTGATTTACTGCGTATTAAGGTTCCAATTGTTGTACCCAATTATCGACGGATTTCGCGTCAATATTGTTGTCAAGGTTCGGTATGTCCAAATTCATTTTCACTTTGAAGGGGTTGATTTTATCGGAGTGAAGATGCGTCGAGGATTCCCTGGAGTTCACAGTGAATCTCAAGAGAATCTTGTTGAACTGGGTGAATATTTCAGTTTTCTGGTGAGCTAGTTCTTTTTCTATGAGTTGCTTTGTCTTATCAGTTGCATGTCTACTGTCTGCTTCTTTGGCCATATTTTCTAAAGTCGAAGGAAGTGTCTGCTTGTGTTGCTAGTCTTGCGAGCATGTTTGAACATGCATAAGTTAAATAAATTTGATGGAAGTGCTTCTGTAACTTGATCTCTGAACAAAATATGCTCTGATACCAATGATCCAGGTCATTCCCGGGTGCATGCTGGGGACAACAGTCGATTGAATGAGTCGATTTTTGTTATGGTGGAAGCATATAAGAAGAAACAACAAAGCAAGAAACACACTAGGTCGACAATAAATATACAGAGACAATATGCAAGAATTCAAACCAATTTATTACTTCTTCTCCATGAAATATGGAGGAATCATATTATGATAAGAAAGATGTCTATATTACATAATGTACATGCTTATATAGAGGACGCTGAGACGTTTGGGTGACTATCCGCTACTTTCAGTTACAAGAAGTTATAACAGTTAGAAGTTCAACCGTCATAGAGCATGTTGGTATGCTCTCTTTGAGGCGAATATGTTGGTTGTGAGCTTGTCGGTTGAACATGTAGAGGCCAACCTATCGAAGGCGAACCTGTCGGATGTTGGTTGAATCAAAGTTAGAGCTTCGAACTAAGTGAAAACCATGAGTCCCAAGAAAACTTTTGCATTCACACACAGGACATGAATGATCAAGCTCAACTATTTGTGAAAAAAACCTTTGCATGTGTCATTTCCTTATTGATTTTGCTCACACTCATGATCCTTCTCCCATTATTAATGTGCACCATGTGATGATATATTAATCATGTCTCAAGTCTACATCTTTACTATTGACATTTTATCATTTATCTTGTATTGTATGATGACTGCATTTATTATGCCTTATTTCATGCAGATGCATCTCCACAACAGGGTTCTTCGGTTTTCCAAAGGTAGAGCATTGGCACATCTGTGGCCATTCCTCGCCACGGAGGTCGGCATAGGACTCGTAATTATACAATTGCACATGATGTACTCTTTGTTGTTAGTTACATAAAATTAATTTTTTTTCACATGTGTATATTTAATCATCAACTTGTATGTCTTTATTTTCATAGGTTTTCCTAGGCGTCCTACATCGACACACGCTCCTGGTGGAGAGCCAAATGACAACCACTCTGGCTGTCGCACTGTGCATTTGAGCATCGAGGATGATACTACTGGTGTCCGTGGGTAGGTTCCCCATGAGACATGTACATTTAATGCATATATATTTTTCTTTCAGTTATCAGTACCTTTAATTTATATTGATTTCCTATTCACCTACAATTGATGTATGTATTTTGAATGAAGTTTATTTTTTCATCTAATTTTCAGGTGTTATGGGTGCACAACAAGGCCTCGACACTCCTGAGGAAGCACCATGGGAGGATGAGATCACACGTATCACATTGCAAGACATTACCAGTCAGTGTGACTATTTGCGGATTAATGTCCTCTCCATTTCAGACCACTCTCCTGCATCACGTTCAATGTGGATGATGCTAGAGGTAGTAGACCATCTACTGAAGGTCTACAAGTCCATCGGACCATTGAGTTCTCTTTGGTCCATTGGATGTTAGAGAAGAAGGGTCACAGTGATGGGTCTTGATAACTAGGCCGGAGTGAGAGATGCAACAACTAGACATGATTTGAAGGGAACATTATTTGATATCCCTCTTGACCGCGCCACTGGTCAACTGCTTAGACTCAATGAGTTTAAGCTAGAGGCTGCAATGCCTTATGTATATGACAAGTTTATTAGAGTGTGGGGTATGTTTCACCACCATGAACAGGTCCTACTATACTTTTCAAAACATATATATGCAGAGTTTGTCCTGGGGATGCACCCAGATTACACCAACACACCTTTGAGCTTCTATGGTGCTGGTGGGGGATGCAGTCATGCGTGTCCTGGGGCTAGGAGACACCCTGGAGCTCAGCTAGAGCCAGAGCCTTTGGTAGGTCATTCTAATAGGACCATGCTTAGGACAGATGATGTAGCTGAGTCATGTCAGCTAGCGATTGAGGAGTAGAGTGCATTAACAGAGGCGACATAGATGACAATGCATGGTACCATGATGGTTGTGCAGGAAGAGAGACATAGAGAACCCACTACACCTGCAAATCCTGAGTTACAGTGGGTGGCAGATTATTTTCTCAACATTCTTGATCACGAAACAGTGCTGCAATATGCTATCATGGCCTACGATGCATATTTTCGACTACATGATAGATGCAGGCCTCAACCGATCGGACATGTATATATTTATTGTCATCATTTGATTGTCATGATTGTAATGTATCCTCAAATGAATCATTTTTTTAACTAATACTTTGCTTTGTGTTAGACCTCCGTGTAAGAGCCCGACATCATGGAGGTCCTTTTAGGTAGTGATGCATCTGTTTGAGGTTCCGCTGTAGTTTCGTCCACCCACGTCGATGAGGTATGTGTTAACTGTCATCCTAAATTTGTATTTCTAAATGAGTCAATTGTTGAACAAGTAATACTTTGGTTTGTTCTAACTTTCGTCATTTATCTTGTTCATATTGTACAAGATAGAGGCAAGGGCATTACATAGGATTCTACACAGCCCTGCCCGAGTCCTACTCATGACACACCAAGCGACGAGGTACTAGTTATTTATGTTCATATTTTTGTTCAGATTATAATTTACATGTTCAAATTGTAATTCTCAAGTTCAAATTGTTATTCATTAATATAAATATTTTCATGTCATGGAAACAGACGTAGACACATGCAGCTGCAGATGAGGGCGTTGAATCCTTCGTGATATTTATGGATGGGTGGATTGCCGCTCATCAGTTGGGTCTTGACGAAGGCGCGTCTCGACAAATACCCAGCCTCCCAAACCTGACACTCGACTCGAGCGAGATGAGTTCATAGATCTGTGTTTCATATATATTTAATTTTTTGTCACATTATACATGTAATTTAAATATGTGGTATGTAACTGACTTGCAGAGTTCACGATTTTAACTTCTGCAGTTCTCAGACCTGCGCAATTTTCTTTATGATGTGCATGAGGAAGGCCAGGGACATAGTGCAACTGACGGTAGTGGCCATGATGGTTGATCTCTCGATCAATGGCATAAGAGTGATTTGTAGAGTGTGTTATTTATGGACGTTATTATTTTGGACTTTATTATTTTGTACTTTATGATTATATATATAGATATATGGAATTTGTTTTGAACATGATGGTATGTTTAAATGTTTTAATTATTTGTAGTTGTAGTTTAAAGTTATTTATGTTTTACGCTCTTAATGTTATTTAACAATCATTAATGTTTATAATCTTATGAAATTGTACAATTTTGCAATTTAATAAATTACAAGTTTACAAAACTTACAATTAAAATTTTACAAAATTTACAACTACAATGTAAAATTTGATTTCATTTACAAAAAAAATTACAATTACAATTTTAAATTTGGTTTCATTTGTAAAAAAAATTACAAGTTTGCAAAATTGTCAATCAAACGAAACTTACAATTTAACATAACTTACAATTAATATAAATTGCAATTGGTATATTTAATCAGGATGCAATAAATGTATGTGTTGTTCTTTGGATTGCATATCACTAACAATTTACAAGTTTACAATTTACAACTTGTCTACAATGTAACATGTAATTTAGAACTTTGCACAAATAGAGTGTGATATACATGTATTTGCACAAATACACCCAAAAAAATTTACATAGAAAATTTTGAGCTTCCATAACATGGTCTTAGGACATTGTTGGTATTCCTAGGTATAGGTGTTCATGCACATAGAGTATATGTGAATGCACATAATCGCATATGTAAGTTTACAAAAATTACATTTAAATACAAATGATATATTTTAGAAGAAATTTTGATTTGCTACATCTCAAAAGCATGCCAACTATGTCAACATCAAAAATGGCATATAACTTTCATTCATCCGGCCAATGGGTTATAGGAATGCACGCCTCCATAATACGATCATGGTCAGCTACTGACATATTCCATCTCTTTGGTTCACCCCTTTTCACCTTGATTTCAATGAGATGTATCCGAGCTGCCACCACCAAATGACTGTACTGATAAGATATATATTCAGGCATGAAATATCTGTATATAATATAATCACCTTCTCTTCTCACTTTTTCAAAAAAGTGGCCCATCACAACTAGGTCACCAACTTGGTACATGAACTCTCCATCGACATAGTGCCGCACCAACCTGCTTTTGATTTGTGTACACCACATCAAAATTATGCCACATGCTCGTCATTTCCCGGTGGTGCAATTACAACAAATACATCACTTGCATCAATATTTTAAATATTAAACAAATCTTATATATATGCATGTGTACAAGACTAGAATTTTAAACATTCAATCAACTATCATGTACCTTGCTTAACCAAATCAGAAACTCGATCATGATCTAGTGAAATCACTGCCTCGTAAGTGTGCATCTCTTGCCATGTCGGAATTGGATGTGGCCCCTTTAGATTAAGAGGGACATATTTCCATTGTTTGACATATTTATCGTTCACGCAATGATCAACCCCCAGACCATTGGTGTCAATGCAAAACTCACAGAAACACGTATACTTCCTCATTTCAATGGAAAATATGCCACCCATGTCTTTACTACAAATTGAATGTAGTTATCTTGTACCAGGTATGGTCTCGCAATACCATGGCATGGATCTATTCACATCGCCAAGGGAAACATCCCAAAAAAATCTACATCAAATAAAAAACATCATATATATATATATATATATAATACAAACACATTTATTAAATTCCAATTAGGTTGTTGTTTTTCTATATATATATATATATTGTTCCTACCTGCGCATCGACCTTGCTTGTTCATGACCTTGGTATGCACCAATCAACTACTTTTGTTAAGTAGTTGAGTCGAGATGCACTATGACTCATTTGGTACCTCCGAAGTGCTTGTTTCACATATGCACCTGTGCCATCATGTTCACCCTTTATGTTCCCTATTTAAAAAAAGCTCCAGGTGTGTCAAATTCCTATCTCTTTGTGAAGGTGACTCAACCAATAAAATGAGTGTGCCGATTTGAACTGCCCCACACACCCATCTGACCAAATCTGATGTTTTGTAAATGACATCCCATTATTTTTGAATGAATCATAAATCAATCCAAAGAAGTGTTGAACAAACAACGTGTCGTGCTCACGATCATCACTGACATAAAAATGGTATTCCATGATGACATCGCATGACTGAGGAGTGCTATCCCTACCATCAATGCTTGCCTAAGAATGTCTATACAATACATGTACGAATATGGACACCTGGTCAGAGTGATAATACTTGCTTTGTATCTCTATCTGAGGAGCAAATGTGTAATTCTTAGCAAAGTCTACCATTGATAGGATTGTGCTTGGCTCAAAAACCTCACGAGAATGCTTAAATTCTAAAGCTTGCCACCTATAACTGTGGGAGTGTTTAATGTATTTGTAAATCTGACATTGAAACTTGTCCATGAAGTCTGAAATAGGAATATCATCCTCGAGCAAGTCAATCCTCTTAGATGGAACATGTGAAGAAGATGATGGATTCATGGAGACATACTCATATCTCTTCCACTTACCTGTGATATCTGACAATCCAGGGTGTGTTGGATCGATTGTAAACTTCATATGGAACAATTCCAAATCACCACATTCATGGCATCTTCTCCCACCTACACACCTTTTAATGAAAAACACTTTTTTAGGATTCCTATTGCATAGTATCATAGAAATAAAATCCCACACTATGTGAGGAGAGGGTTCACCATCCCAATGTTTTTTGCAAAGATCCACAAATGTGTCATAGTATAACTGGAATTCAACATGGTATAAAAAAAAAAGGTGTCCCGAATCGTATTCGTCCTAATATACCAGGGTTTCAACTTACTGAACATGGTAAATGAGATTTGGAAACTGGGATTTGATTCTTTGAATTCCTCGAACAAAACAACTCTTGTCATCTCCATAACATGCTTACAATGGTCCTTATAAATTCCTCTACTAGAACGTTGTCGCAGGACATGTTTTTGAGATGGTATAGCACGAGAATGGTTGTCCCAATACTCTATCACCTTCTCTTTGATGCCCTCTTCCATCCTATCTTTATATGCTTCTCTGCATATAAGATCCCAACAAGCAGCTTCATCGTTTTCATCTATATTTACCCTGAATTTAGTGTATTTGTGCAGTGTTTTTCTTGAAACGTGGAGCAGCTTTGACATCGTTGCGACCATTCGATTTCTTGAGGTGCTTCATGCCACAATAGAAGCTGTAATTTCCCTACGAGTAACGATGATATCAGTTTTTCTTGAATTTCCAAATGCAGATAGTGCAGTTGTTACATTTTTTGTTACATTCTCACATGCATTTTTATTTTTAACATCCTTAAAACCCAACAAATTTGTGGCACGTTTCAATTTTTTGTGTTTTATCAATCCATGTAGGATTTGAGCTTGTGTAAACACTGATTGTTGTTCAAAGTACAACTTGATTATGTCACTAACATGCTTTCTGATTGTCTGATCAGGGGTCGGGTTCCCGAACTCTTCTTGAGTGGCATCATCCAACCCTCTTAAACAATTAGAAGCCATTCCAACATCATGGAAGCTCCCAATTACTCTTGAGAAATCATAGGGTGCACAATCCTATGATGGCTGGCCAGGATCTAGCAATAAATGAATACAAGCTCAAGAATAAATACAAATAAATACAAGCTCAAGAATAACACTTTATTTTACTTATCATATTGTCATTGTTTGTTAAAAAAATAGCAAATATTCATACAAGCTTGGATATTCACTAAATGTATTGATTTTCATATCTTTACAATGATCTCTTACATCTCATATTCAAAGATAATGAATTCTTGACGTGATAAATTGGGTGGCAAGGACGTAGGTCCATTTCCAACTGCCCCTTTGTGGAAGGGATCCGGATGTATGCTAGCCATGGGGCTAGACAGAGCAGTGAAAATATTATGTTCGGATTGGTAGGAATCTAAATCATAGTCAGAGGCCATGTGTCCCTCTGAAGGTGAGGAGTGTTTTCAACGAGGGCTTCAATGATGATGGTCCAAAGAACCAAATTGATGGGATTGCCCGCTAAGGCGAGAGGAAGAACGTGGTGGAGCAATGATGGTTGTAGTAGTAACTGGAGATGAATATGGACCCCAGTTTAAATCAACTTCCTAATGGTTGAAAGGTAGTCACTCGGCCACCAAGGCTGTCTCAGGCTTGAGTATTGGGGCAATACCCCTCATTTCACGGCGCGGGTAAAACTGCTAACCACTCGGCCACAAACGACAACTCTTTGGTCTTCCTCACAGGTGGGAATCTAGTCAATCCAGTAGGGTTCGTGGCCCTTTTCACTTGGTAGGTCCTCTCAATGGCCAGTTACTTAGGGGTTCCCGTGGTACTCCTCATAATGAGTTTTAGGGCAAAGCTCAAGTACTTCCCACAGTTGTTGCAGATGAGAATTATGTCCCAAACTGGTTGTTATTAAGTAAATTAGGTTACTTTTAAGGTTTTGCTTCTATTTTAATGGTGTGAGTGTGTGCACTGTGTATGAAACTTTCCTTCCAAAAAATAAGTAACCTGTCTGGTTGGTGCTTATGCATGTTAATGTGATTGTAATTGTAATGTGATTGTAATGTGATTGTAATTGTAATTGTGATTGTAATTGTAATTGTTGATTTTCATTGAGATCATCTTTGCCATCAATGCTTAAAGCCATATGATTCCTAGTCATTTGCACATGATTGTAATTTAATGTAATTGTAATTGTAATGTGATTTTAATTGTAATTGTAATGTAATTATCATCATTATCATAATGTAATGTAATTGTAATTTGAACACTATGAAAATGTTCATAAATGAATATGAAATTAAAATCATATTAAAATCGATGAAATGAGAGATAAGGCTATAGAAAAGATGAAGAAAATAAGTGCAATGTTAAGAGGAGAAGATGCAAGTCAACCTATGATGGTGCAATCAACTCCCATTGAGAACAATTGTAATTTTTAGCATAAAAATTATATATATGTGAGGCTATATTATCAAATTATAATTCATTTACATGTAAGGCTATATCATCAAATTATAAAATTCATTTGTATGTGAGGTTATGTGAGGCTAATGGATATATGCATATTTATTTAGAACTAGATATTATGCTAGAATATCATGCACTATAATTATATATATTCATCAACCATTCTCTAATTTCATTGGACAACTAGAACTATTCATACCATAATACACTTACTTTGTATATATGTAATTTAGTGTAGTAGTTAAACATTTTTTTCAATTCTTTCACAACACATACTATTCTTTCACATGTACATAAGTGGTTTTAGAAGGTTGTATATATACATGCACATACAATGTATACAAGTTTATGAATTAATTACAAAATTACAATTACAAAATTATAATTAAATTCTAAACAATTTAACATGTATATATATAAAAATTATGAACTAGAACACTATGAAATTGAATATATGAATATGCAATATGAAATTATATGAATATGTGAATATGCAATTATACAATTTACATACAATTATGAATACATATATATGAATTCATACATGCACATACAATGTATATAAGTTTATGAATTAATTACAAAATTACAATTACAAAATTTTAATTAAATTCTAAATAATTTAACATTTATATATATATATAAATTATGAACTAGAACACTATGAAATTGAATATATGAATATGCAATATGAAATTATATGAATACGTGAATATGAAATTATACAATTTACATACAATTATGAATACATATATATGAATTCATACATGCACATACAATATATATAATTTTATGAATTAATTACAAAATTATAATTAAATTCTAAACAGTTTAACATGTATATATATAAAAATTATGGACTAGAACACTATGAAATTGAATATATGAATATGCAATATGAAATTATACAATTTACATACAATTATGAATACATATATATGAATTCATACATGCACATACAATGTATATACGTTTATGAATTAATTACAAAATTACAATTACAAAAATATAATTAAATTCTAAACAATTTAACATATATACATAGATTATTATGAACTAAAACACTATGAAATTGAATATATGAATATGCAATATGAAATTATATGAATATGTTCACGAATATCAAATTATACAATTTACATACAATTATGAATACATATATATAAATTCATACATGCACATACAATGTATATAAGTTTATGAATTAATTACAAAATTATATTTACATTCCAAACAATTTAACATGTATATATATATATATAAATTCTGAACTAGAACACTGAAATTGAATATATTATGCAATATGAAATTATATGAATATATGCATATGAAATTATATGAACTAGATCGCTAGGAAAATGAAATTATATATATGAATATGAAATTGGATAACTTTTAAATGATACCGATATTGTTAGCAATGGCATTTGATTCTCCCATCATAGGTTGATTTGCAACTTCTTCTCCTCTCAAGATTGCTCTTTTTTTCCTCTTTCTTTCTCTATCTTTCTCTCTTATTTCTTCGGTGTTGCTTTGATTCCTAGTAGATATTTTACTTCAACGCTTCTTTCTTCCCATTGTGATCAAGATCAACAATCCAAATTCATACTTGCAACAATATGTAAACGCAATACATTTGCATTAGAACACAAGCATTGTTTCAAATAAGTTAGTCAATTGTGAAGGATAAAATTAGATACATGTTTATGTTTTATGTTTATATATAATTTCTTTAGGAATTCAGGTGGGAAATGAGGTTAGGAGGGTAGTTGGAATGGAATTAATGCCATCAATTCCTAAGTTCATTCCTAGGCATTTTTGTATGATTTTTAACAAAAACAGGAACTCGATCGAGGTCGTAGCTCGATCGAAAGTTTCATAATTACCTTGATTGAGGTTATAACAGTAGCTCGGTCGAGGGTTTATTGGACCCTCGATCGAGCTTCTGTTAAAACCTCAATTGAGGGATTTTAATACCTCGATTGAGGGCTTGAAAAACAAAGAATTAGCCCTCTTATAGGAAAATCAATGTTTCTCTGTGTCTTCTAGGGGTGTAAACCCTGCCATTCATGGCACATAGCTGAGTGGAGTTCATACCGATAGATTCATCACCGAATCCTCTATTCATTGAGGTATCATGTATGCGTTTTGACATTCATATGGTTTTTTTTAATTAGTTCTAAAACCTGACAACAACTTCGAAGCATCTCAAAGAAAATTTCGTAGGGTAAAAAATACACATCCAAAAATTTCTTAAAAATGCATAGCCCACACATCAACGTGTCCTCTTCAAAAGGGTATTTTTGGTTTTTCAATTTTTGAAAACAGTTAAAAAAAAGATGGGATGGACACACATGTGTATAAAATGATGCTGAAATGAGATGTGGTCACTTTCGAAAAATAATAAATAATTGTATATTGTGAAATAAATTAACAAAAAAATATGCAGACCATACTGCATTTTCTGTAGATCATGTTTATATATATATATATATATATTAATGTAAGATTGAATTATTGGGGTGGGACCCGAGCCATTTATTAAATTCTTCAAATTTTTAAGGTCACATAGTTCATTAAATGCGAAATTTCACACATTAAATGACATTGGAATATTTAAAAAAAATATCATTGGAAAGCCAACATAATATTCTACAATATTTTTTTTACAAGTCGAAATTCACATGGCATATATATGTTTCGAGGGCTTCTATCTAGCACATGAGTAAAAAAACAGGTTTTCTTCGCCAAATTTAACCAAAAAGTGTTACCCACCTTCATAGAATCACCCACTAAGGTTTCCTAAATAAAAAACATTATTAAAATATTTCAGATTTTAAAATTGAAAAATAAAAATACTTTTAACAATATAATGATAATCATAAACATAGTTGTACCTTTCACAAAGCCGGCATCCAATCATAAATCTCCTACAAAATTAAATAAACATTATTTATTTATAATGCCTTATGTGTTCCATCTTTAATGCCTTGTGTGTTCCATCTTTACCCATTAATCATTATGGTTTTCTCAATCTCATTCATTTTTTCATATTTTTCAAAAAATAGTATAATTTCATCTTTTATAGATTTAAATAAAATATTATTTAATATTTTTTTCTTCATAAGTATCTATATATATTTTCGTTTTTTTTCTTACTCATCTTTTAATCTCTATTTTTTTTGGTTGCGAATTAATTTTTTAACGATTTTCTCCATTGTTAAGTTTTCTAACTTTCTCATAATCTATTTTGTAGTATTAGTATTACTATTTCTTTCCCTTTATTACCTAGTCCTCTCTCTTCTTATTTTACTGTATATTATAATTTTATAGACTATACAAATTTTACACATTAACCATCTTCATGTTGTCCTCTTTCTATTTAAAGTTTTCTCTTTATAATATTTTATCTATTCACAATTATTTTGTTATACAATGATTATTTTAATTTTAATTTGTAAATACATTATTTGAGAAATTTTATTTTAATTTATCCTTATTTATTAATCAAAAATTTTATCGACTTTAGTTCGTATACTATTAACATTGGGAAAAAAATATATTTTGACTATTCGAAAAAAATTCATATATATAATAAAAATATTATATTTACTTTATATATAAATATCATATTCTTTCTTTGTTTGATTAAAATCATTTAAAAATATCTACAATTTAAATGCCTTCTAAAAATGGTGAATTGCATGAAATTTAAAATTTGTATTTCCTATATCATTTAAAATAATAAATTATACAAGATAACATTCAACATTTACTTGTGTTTTGTTAAAACATAAATGAGATGAAGTGAATTTAGATGAACTAAGAAATAGTTTGAGTCATATAAAACCTAGCAAATGATTAAAGTGTATATAGCAACATAATCATTTGTGGGATGACTCCTCTGGATCCTTTACTTTATTTGCCTTCCATATTTAGAGATTCTAACATCTTTTAAGAAATGAATAATATATTAATATAATAATAGTATTTAGAAGTAAAAACGTGTGATATGCAAATGTTTATGAGAGAGACATTTTAGGTAGCTGGTAATGTGGATGTTTTGTTACTTTATGATAATTTAAGAAATGAATAATATATTAATATTATAATAATATTTAGAAGTAAATATGTGAGATATGCAAATGTTTACCAGAAAGATCTTTTGAGGTAGATGGTAATGTAAATGTTTTGTTATTTTTTATGATAATATGATTATTAAATTTTATAAATAATATATTTAATTGTTTTGAAATGTGTAAGTATTTTGAGTACAAAAACAAGATTTTAAAGTAAATCAAGTATTATGTTTCTTAAGGTTGACGTTAATCATCATCATCATCATGAATAAGAAGAATTATGATAAGGAATTAGATTAACAATTTCAGAAATAGAGATATTCAGTAAAAATGAAAATATGCCTTTTTATTAACCATGAACATATTAATTTAGAAAAAAACATCTTATTTGCATGACTTGATATTTTATCAATAAAGTGTATTACAATTTTTTTCCAAGTTGATTTTTTTTTTATAATCGTTAATGAAATAATAATACTAATTTACAAGATTAACCCAACCCCCCCCCCCTCAAAAAAAAACCAGGTTAATAAATTGTTTGAATACGCTTATTAAGGTTGACAAGGACTCATTCTTGAATCTTATGAAAGGCCAAATTTCTTTCACGATATTATAAATCAAAGGATCATCCTTCCTTGGCATCATTAGGAACCTTGAGTCTTTGGGAAATATTGAACATGATAGATATGAAGGGAGAGGCATGGGCCTACCATATGATAGGGGAGACATGTGGTATCGGTCCATACTATCAATTAAGAAGACCTCTCCCTCCTCTACAAGAATGCATGCCATCTGATATGATCAATGCTCCAAATATTTAAGGGTCCTAGCAAGGATTGTTTACGAGATGATATTCATTCCTTCATGCATCCATGTTGTTACTTTTGGTTGAATAAAGCACCATGTCCTTTGATTGTGAAATCTTGGCATGGCCATAATGTACATGGTGGGAAATTCATGCAATAAATATGGTAGCCTAGATATGGGGTTTTGATTGAAAAAGGTGTCATGGTCTAAAATATCATTATTCATTTGAGTATAAAATGTAGAAAAATGAAATAAGAGCCTTGCAAACTAATCAAAATCAATAAAACAAAAAGCAATAAAACATAAACTAAGATCCTTGGAAATCAGCCACTAGGAAGTGCAATTCCCATGCATATTGTTTTCCCTTGATAAATTGGATTGTCCTAACAACTTCTTACAATTATAAACATAGGAGTATGTCTACAAATAAGTGAATGCCAGAAGTATAGTTGTAGCTATGAGAGAGAGTAATTTCCACGGCCCAAATATATGTTCATTCACACACTCTTATAAGACAACATTCTATTTTCTACTATAATATTTATTTAAATATTTTATAACTTTCTCTAAATATACAAACAAGCACACTTTCCCATGTTGTTCCAAACACTTACAACCTATCTGGCACTTAGAGGTGGTTGGAAATAATTATATACTCTCTGATTCTAAAAAATATCGCATCCTCTTAGTCGCCTATCATCCCATTCATGAAATCAATTTATTGTCTAAAACCAAATGCTTTAGGTGTTGCAGGCATTTAAAATGCCACCAAATTTCTCAGGATTGCCTCTGTGTAACTATCCAACATTAACTCAGGGAGCTAACGTGTGGTATCTCTCTCATAAAATTGTATTGTGGTAAGGTCACGGTTTGTAGGAGAAAAATTGACTTCCATGAGAAATAAAATTTAACTAGAGAGGCTAGTATGATATTAATCGAACATTCAAATTCTTCCCCTATTTGGATCGCATTCTTACCAACAAGGAAAAGAGGTGGTAAGGGTAACTTCATCACAAATTACACAAGACTCAAGTTGAGTACTCACTAGGGAAAATTTATAAGCAATCAAATGGGTCCAACATTAATAGAGGAGACTGTATGCCATAGGAAATTTGATGCTTCTATGATTGACATGTTGGTTTCACCAAGCATACCATTTTCATTTTTTACTCATATGGATTTGGACTTTGATTGTCTGAATTAGTTGGATTTGGATTTTTATTGTCCAAGACAGGGATGATGACATTGTATAGCACCACCAACATGTGCCCTCTCTCCTTTATATGGATATTTGATCTCTAGGTAAACTTGAAGTAAAAAAGAAATAATACTTGGCACACAATCCTTATCAAGTTGCAAGGCATCTCCTCTGCATTGAATTTAGAACAAAAATGTAACTCCATAATCTTTTGCAATAGAAAAAATCAGCATTGACTTTCAAGCATTGTTATATCTTTGACAATGGAGTTTTGTGAAACACTAGTGCTATTTGGATCTAAGACTCTTCCTGTCTACTCGACATCCACATTAGTGTTTTTGTCAATATGTATAACATAAATCTATGAGCACTCAAAAAAGGGATGTAACATCTAGATACATGAATCATAGCAAAATAAAAAATAAAAAATGGAAAACCTCTCTCTAATACCAGATGTGAGGGATCTCATCTAAACATGAATAACCCTAAGTTAATGTTGTTAAACTCAAAATTTTATATCATAATAAAGCTCATTTAGCAGTGTTATGTTTCTATTTAACTCTTCCAATTTCATTTTCAATAATAACATAAATTATTCATTTAATTAAATAGTAAAGAGATAACTTACATGCGAGAAGCCAAGTTGAAGTCTGTCATTCTCCTCCAGCAATCAGATCTGCCTCTAAAAAATCTAAACCACAACAATGGCTTTGCTCCCAACCTAATTTCTCACCAATAACTAAGGCCCTTGATTTTCCAACAGTTAAGTCTATGCTAGACTATATAAAAAATATTCACTATCTGAATCATCAAACCTCCTCCTCTCACAACTCATCCAATCATATAGTAAAAAAATAGAAAATATAGAGAGCACCCATCCCCAACAAGACCCCCAAAAAACCAAATAAACCACCCCCATCCAAAACAAGTAGACCCTCAAAAGTACCAACCAAAGCACCCCCCCCCTTTTATTCAATTATAATTTAATTTTAAAACTAATTGTTGAGTATTGCATGGGTCACAAGCGGTCACCCATGCACTTAATCTTAATTAAGTTGATTCATCCTTTTTAGACATAATCCTACAGTCAATCTGAATGATTTTTTTTTCATATTAATTGATAATTATAAATTGAACATAAGTAATAAGCTAATCATGCTTATTTTAATCTAATTAATCTTAGTTAAATTAGGGTGTTAAATACTCCTCCTCGAGGAAAATTCATCTTGAACTGATAATCCCCACATCACAATACAAGTTTTACTTTAATATCAATTTAATATGTAACTAGTACTATTATGAAGATGAACAAATTGTGTGTGGCCATCATGCAAAATATTCCATGTGCACTAATACAACCATACACCCTAATTACAACATGCTTTTGATTAAGTTCCAAGGATCTAATATGTAATCATTCATCAAATATGCATCAATCTCATTAAACATTCATGTATCAATTGAGTCATAGAAACAATAAAGTAAAATAAAATAAAACCAAAATAACCTAGAAGTACAATTATTGGAAAGCTCCCCTATTCCTCACTCACCCTCTCTTTGAGAATCATGCCATCCGATAAACCTTCATAACCCTCCATGCCAATACTTTGGATGGTCTCACTTTCCATGGAATGGGATCTACTGTAACCTATCCATGAATCATGAGTAGGAACCAAAAGTCTTCATGGGTATTTTTGCGTTAAGTGTGCTAATATGCTCTCTAAAATATATTATATAGTGCGACCTCATCGACATTATCCAGAACACAAGTGTTATATGGTCACCCAACATCAACTGGTTACCAATACACTACACCCAGTGTACCCCAAACATCTAAAAAGATAGCCCTAGCTCCCTCCCTATCCTCCCAAAGAAAACCATCCCCATGCATTGGAAGTCCTTCTTCGTATACCTCCCCTCCAACTAAACTACCTCAAGCAGTGGACTTATGGAGAAAACATTGCTAGCATAGGATTAAATGTTGGGGTGTATCCCAACCCATAAAGTGTTTTCTATGACCATTATCATTTGTGGTTATGCCCCCCCCCCTGACAAAATCCGAGAATGGTAAACCTTGTAATACTTTTGAGTGGATCACCTAGAAACAATTTCCACTCACCACCAAAGAACTATAATTAGTAGCCATCTTCTCAAATCAATAAGACACCATAAAAACAATTATGAATAATAATGTATTCCATGGGATACTATATGTTGTATGATAACCTCATAAATAACAACCCGTGATGCAATACTTAAGTATTCCACTGAATTGATATGCCATTAGAACCCACCATGAATTAACATCATTTTATAAAATAAAGTACCATTCAGAATATCAACATGAATAACATGATATCATAAGCATCTATCGTTGTCCACTGACTATGATAATGAAGTAACAAAGTTCCACATTGAGTATCAACATAAAGTAATAACATATCATGTCTATGTATCACATATCACTAAATATGTAAAGATGCAATAGCGAAGTGCCATACCGAGTTTCAACAAAAATAGCAGCATATCATCACTATGTGTCACATGTCACCTATAATTTTCCTTCAAACATAAACCATAAGCAGTGATTAATAAAGATCATGATAATCATATGGATGCGTTCATACTCATTCATCCTAAACATATGGATGAATTGATACCACTTATAGAATCTCATTTGGTGACTAATGTGGTTGCATGTGGAGGGTGTCAAAGTGCTCATGTTGCAACAATAGTTGTTTCTTGCTTAGAGCAAGGCATGCAGTCTCACTTGCTTCTTTGAGGAGAGACGCCTAAAATACTAACATGATACAATATAATATAAAAAATGTATGGTAACATGAAATATGCGTCAAGATATATTTATGCCAACGAGGAGGCTATGGTAGCAAAGCATGCTAATCTTGTATTTGGCCAGGATGGTTCAATAGTGTGGTTCCATGATAAATTACGCATGCCATCTATACCTAATGGGGATCATGTTTGTCAACAAGATAATTTCAATGGGTATTTTTTAGTCAATGCAATTGCTACAGTAAAGGTGGTTGTGGTTAAGGATGATGGAGGGGTGGAAGTGACGATGTTGCATGATTAGGTTTGATTAGGATCATTAATTATCTTTCCCATCCTTCTATATTTGGAAGAAATAAAAGTTTGGAAATTGTTATTGACTCTCGAATAAGGACAATAGTTGTTGGATTAGCATTAGGGGATTTATTGTTAAGATTTCCATGGAAAGTGATATGCGTGATGCTAGATGATACGGTACTTGAAGGATACAAAAAAGCATGAAGCTTATTTACTTTCTGAATTTGAGAAACTTATAATGGGTGATCATAAATTTGACTTTGATAAAAGCTCTTCCAATCTTGTACACTGGGTGGACTATTCCTCACTAAAGAAGTAAGAAACTTGGATTTTCCTAGGAAAATATGACTATTAAAAATTATCTCTCCTTAAATAAGGAAAAGTTTCCAAATTGTACATCCTCTATATTAAGATGTCTTTTCATTTTAGATAGTTCACCCATGACAACCATCAAGAAAGTAAGTGTGTTTCTTTTCTTATGTCACTTTGTGAATGTAATTGTATACATCTTTTTTTCGATTATCACTAAGGATTCCGCATACTAAAACACTCATATTTATGTTCTAGTTTTATGAAATTTAACTACTAAGAGGTCAATCACCAATATCTTGTATATTTATTTTGTTTTCTAATTTATTCAGAAGAGTGAGTTTTCCCTTGTATTCTAATGTTATTGTTTGATTATCTTTATTTGTTAAGGTATTAAAAGGATAAATGGAGATATGTAAACATATTTCTCAACAAAAGGATCCAACATACACCCTTGTTATATGGGAGTGTGTGAAACTCACCTATTGAAATAGCACATGCAAAAATGTGAGTGTTGTAATGCTTGACATTGTGGGAACATGAGGGTTCTTTGGATTGGATGAAAGATATAAATCCTACTTTCATATGCTTAAAGAAAGTACTTCCAACTCTGATTAGTGGATGTGCATTAAAAATATTTCAACACAAATTTAGACTTGTACAACCTAACTCCATTTCCTTCACGATTTTAGTGATTCGAATTCATTAGGATTTGCTCATTTAAATTAAGTGCAGTTGACAATTTCTTTGTGATAATTTACACAACAAGTACTTGGTGAAGCCAGAATTTGTTCATTAAATAAATATCAAATATCTAATAATATTTATAGTGAATAGAATCAACAGATTGAACAATTATAATTCTTGTGTGTGATTGATTTTTCTCCAGTTACAAATTAGTAATGATACCATGAATTAGAGTTACACCTAATAGTGACTAGCTTACACTTATATGAAGTGCATGGGTGCAAATGATCATAGTTTATATATAGGGTGGTTTTTTTTTGGTTGGATTCCATTATACACCTGATAGTATCAAGACTCCATATGTGAATTGTTAGATTTGGTCGAGAATTAAGTAGTGATTGAAATCAAAGGAAGGATTTTCCTTTAACAATTTCTCTTTGGAATTTAAGTTCTCATTTGAGACTTACTGATAATGTTGCTCTTTAAGTTGACAAGCTTATAGAAAAGTGGGTATGACATTTAGACATTAACAAACATTGGATATTATATCCATTAGTTTATTTCCAAAAAAATGTCCTTGGTTAGATAAACTAGATTAGATCAAGGACATTTAAGTCAAACATATATTTTTTATGTGCTCTAAATTGAACATATTGTGCAAAGTCAAAAAATGTGTCATTTCACTCATTCTGCAATGTTCAAGACTCCACTTTTGGTGACTTTCCATTACATTTTTAGACATACCTTGTTTTCTAAAACACTAATAAAGTAACTGCTATAAAAACTAGACTGTAAATGGATAAGAATTTAGAATCCATTTCCAAAAACATAGTAAATTTTTTTTTTTACCATGAACAAAATCTATGAATCTTGTTTTCATAAATACAAGTTGGTAGAACACTATATTTGACTACTTTATTAAAATAGTCCTCAATTCAATGACTAGGTGAACTCATGCCAACAATTGAGGTGTTGAAGCATCACACCCATGTCACCCTAAAAATGATTGGATATTTAGATTGGCGAAATTCAATTTGTATCATTGCATCCATTTGCATTGGTTATGACTTTTGCTGGTAATGTGGATGTTTTGTTACTTTATGATAATTTAAGAAATGCATAATATAATAATATAATAATAATATTTAGAAGTAAATATGTGTGATATGCAAATGTTTTCGACAGAGACTTTTTAGGTAGATGATAATGTAAATGTTTTGTTATTTTTATGATATCATGATTATTAAATTTTATAAATAATATATTTAATTGTTTTGAAAGGTGTAAGCTTTTTGAGTACATGAACAAGATTTTAAAGTGAATCAAGTATTATCGTTCTTAATGTTTGATAGACCAAAGATGGTCTCACTGGAAGTTAATCATCATCATCATTATGAATAAGAAGAGTTATGATAAGGAATTAGATTAACAATTTAAGAAATAGAGGTATTTAGTAAAAATGAAAATGTGCCTGTTTATTAACCATGAACATATTAATTTAGATAAAAACATTTTATTTGCATGACTTGATATTTTATCAATAAAGAGTATTGCAATTTTGTTCCAAGTTGATTTTTTTTATAATCCTTAATGAAATAGTAATACTAATTTACAAGATCAACAAAAAAATAAAAAACCCTTAATAAATTGTTTGAATATGCTTATTAAGGTTGACAAGGACTCATTCTTGAATCTTATGAAAGGTCAAGTTTCTTTCACGATATTATAAATCCAAGGATCATCCTTCCTTTGCATCATTAGCAACCTTGAGTCTTAGGGAAATATTGAACATGATAGATATGAAGGGAGAGGCATGGGCCTACCATATGATAGGGGAGACATTTGTTATCGGTCCATGCTATCAATTAAGAAGACCTATCCCTCCTCTACAAGAATGCATGCCATCTGATATGATCAATGCTCCAAATATTTAAGGGTCCTACCAAGGATTATTTACGAGATGATATTCATGCATCCATGTTGTTACTCTTGGTTGAATAAAGAACCATTTTCTTCGATTGTGAAATATTGGCATGGCCATAATGTACATGGTGGGAAATTCATGCAATAAATATGGTAGCCTAGATATGGGGTTTCGATGGAAAAAGGTGTCCTGATCTAAAATATCATTATTCATTTGAGTATAATGTAGAAAAATGAAATAAGAGCCTTGTAAACTAATCAAAATCAATTAAACAAAAAGCAATAAAACATAAACTAAGATATTTGGAAATCAACTACTAGGAAGTGCAATTCCCATGCATATTGTTTTCCCTTAATAAATTGGACTGGCTTAACAAGTTCTTACAATTATAAACATAGGAGTATGTCTACAAATAAGTGAATGCTATAGTTGTAGCTATGAGAGAGAGTAATTTCTATGGCCCAAATAATGTTCATTCACACACTCTTACAAGACAACATTCTATTTTCTACTATAATATTTATTTAAATATTTTATAACTTTCTCTAAATATACAAACAAACACACTTTTCCATGTTGTTCCAAACGCTTACAACCTATCTGGCACTTAGAGGTGGTTGGAAATAATTATATACTCTCTTGATTCTAAAAAGTATCGCATCCGCTTCGTCTCCTATCATCCCATTCATGAAATCAATGTATTGTCTAAAAACCAACATAGATCCATCTTAAACTTGGATCTAGAAAGCACCGAGAGGGATCCAATTTCTTTAGGTGTAAGTTATTTTTATCTTAAATTTTTAAATGTTCATAAAAAATTACACCTCAAACATTTTGATTCCTTTAGTGTTTGGTAAGTTCGGGTTTAACATCGATCTTTTAATTACTTTTCATTTAGTTTTATTATTGGGTTTTTATTATTTGATAAATTACGCGACATGTTTTTCTCTATATTCTTTTTTGTTTACACTATATAAATATATGAATCCATAATAATTTTTTTTTTAATTTTGTTATTTATATCGGCTAAGATAATGTTTTTTTATATGTCGGCTAGCATAACATGACTAATGTGACAGGGTGTCCCCCATACTGGGTTGAGAGCACCTCGCTTCTCTCGGTGCAATAAAAACAAATGCTTTAGGTGTTCCAGAAATTTAAAATGCCACCAAATTTCTAAGGATTGCCTCTGTGTAACTATCCAACATTAGCTTAGGGAACTAACATGTGGTAACTCTCTCATAAAATTGTATTGTGGTAAGGTCACGATTTGTAGGATAAAAATTGACTTCCATGAGAAATAAAATTTAACTAGAGAGGCTAGTATGATATTAATCGAACATTGAAATTATTCCCCTATTTGGATCACATTCTTACCAACAAGAACAAGAGGTGGTAAGGGTAACTTCATCACAAATTACACAAGACTACTCTCCTACCAACCTAATTTCTCACCAATAACTAAGGCCATTGATCTCCCAACAGTTAAGTCTATGCTAGACTATATAAAAAATATTCAATATCTGAATCATCGAACCTCCTCCTCTCACAACTCATCCAATCATATAGTAAAAAAATAGAACATATAGAAAACACCCATCCGCAACAAGACCCCCAAAAAACCAAATAAACCACCCCCATCCAAAACAAGTAGACCCTTAAAAGTAGCAGCCAAAGCACCCAACCCGCCTTTTTATCAATTATAATTTAATTTTAAAACTAAGTATTGAGTATTAGATGGGTCACAAGTGGTCACCCATGCACTTAATATTAATTAAGTTGATTCATCCATTTTAGACATAATCCTACAATCAATCTGAATGGATTTTTTTATTAATATTAATTGATAATTTATAAATTGAACATATCAAGTAATAAGCTAATCATGCTTATTTTAATCTAATTAATCTTAGTTAAATTAGGGTGTTACATACTCCTCCCTGAGGAAAATTCATCCTGAACTGATAATCCCCACACCACAATACAATTTTTACTTTAATATCAATTTAATATGTAACTAGTACTATTATGAAGATGAACATATTGTGTGTGGCCATCACGCAAAATATTCCACATGCACTAATACAACCATACACCCTAATTACAACATGCTTTTGATTAAGTTCCAAAGATCTAATATGTAATCATTCATCAAATATGCATCCATCTCATTAAACAGTCATGTATCAATCGAGTCATATTAGAAACAATAAAGTAAAATAAAATAAAACCAAAACAACCTAGAAGTACAATACTTGGAAAGCTCCCCCATTCCTTGCTCACCCTCTCTTTGAGAATCATACCATCCGATAAACCTTCATAACCCTCCATGCCAATACTTTGGATGGTCTCACTTTCCATGGAATGAGATCTACTGTAACCTATCCATGAAGCATAGAGTCGGCACCATAAGTATTCATGGGTATTTTTTGCACTAAGTGTGCTAACCCGCTCTCTAAAATATATTATATAGTGCAGCCTCATTGACATTATCCAGAACACGAGCCTTATATGGTCACCCAACATCAACTGGTTACCAATACACTACACCCAGTGTACCCCAAACATTTGAAAATCTAGCCCTATCTCCCTCCCTATCCTCGCAAAGAAAACCATCCCCATGGATTGGAAGTCCTTCTCCATATACCTCCCCTCCAACTAAACTACCTCAAGCAGTGGAATTATGGAGAAAAAATTGCTAGCCTATAATTAAATGTTGGGGTGTCTCCCAATCCATAAAGTGTTTGTTATGACCATTATCATTTGTGGTTATGCACCCCCACAAAATCCTAGAATGTTAAACCTCTTAATACTTTTGAGTGGATCACCTAGAAATTTTTTTCACCCACCACTAAAGAACTATCATTAGTAGCCATCTTCTCAAATCAATAAGACACCATAAAAACAATTCTGAATACTAATGTATTCCATGGGATACTATATGTTGTATGATAACCTCATAAATAACAACCTGTGATGTAATACTTAAGCATTCCATTGAATTGATATGCCATTAAAAGCCACCATGAATTAACATCATTTTATAAAATAAAGTACCATTCAGAATATCAACATGAATAACATGATATCATAAGCATCTATCGTTGTCCACTGACTATGATAATGAAGTAACAAAGTTCCACATTCAGTATCAACATAAAGTAGTAGCATATCATGTGTATGTATCACATATCACTAAATATGTAAAGATGCAATAGCGAAGTGCCATACCGAGTTCCAACAAAAATATCAGCATATCATAACTATGTGTCACATGTCACCTATAATTTTCCTTCAAACGTAAACCATAAGCAATGATTAATAAATATCATGATAATCATATGGATGCATTCATACTCATTCATCCTAAACATATGGATGAATTGATACCACTTATAGAATCTCATTTGGTGACCAATGTGGTTACATGTGGAGGGTGTCAAAGTCCTCATGTTGCAACAATAGTTGTTTCTTGCTCAGAGCAAGGCATGCAGTCTCACTTGCTTCTACTAGGAGATACACCTAAAATCCTAACATGATACAATATAATATAAAAAATGCATGGTAACATGAAATATGCGTCAAGATCTATTTATGCCAACAGGAAAGCTATGGTAGAAAAGCATGCTAATCTTGTATATGGCCACGATGGTTCAATAGTGTGGTTCCATGATAAATTAAGCATGCCATTTATACCTAATGGGGATCATGTTTCTCAACAACATAATTTCAATGGGTATCTTTTAGCCAATGCAATTGCTACAGTAAAGGTAGTTGTGGTTAAGGACGGTGGAGGGGTGGAAGTGACGTTGTTGCATGATTAGGTTTGATTAGGATCATTAATTATCTTTCCCATCCTTCTATATTTGGAAGAAAGAAAAGTTTGGAAATTGTTATCGACTCTGGAATAAGGACAATAGTTGTTGGATTAGCATTAGGAGATTTATTGTTAAGATTTCCATGGAAAGTGATATGCGTGATGCTAGATGATACAATACTTGAAGGATACAAAAAAGCATGAAGCTCATTTACTTTCTGAATTTGAGAAACTTATAATGGGTGATTATAAATTTGACTTTGATAAAATCTCTTCCAATCTTGTACACTCGGTGGACTATTCCTCTTTAAGGAAGTAAGAAACTTGGATTTTTCTAGGAAAATATGAGTATTAAAAATGATCTCTCCTTAAATAAGAAAAAGTTTCAAAATTGTACATCCTCTATATTAAGATCTCTTTTCATTTTAGATAGTTCACCCAAGACAACCATCAAGAAAGTAAGTGTGTTTCTTTTCTTATGTCACTTTGTGAATGTAATTGTATACACCTTTTTTTCAATTATCACTAAGGGTTCCCCATACTAAAACACTCATATTTATGTTCTAGTTTTATGAAATTCAATCACTAAGAGGTCATTGCCAAGTTTAAGAATAATGAGGGGTGGACAATGGATATAAATTGTAATATTGGAGTTAAAAAAGTTTTCTCCCTCTCCCCTACCCTTTTTGTCATTTACATTGATAAGCTAGAAATTGTTTAGAAGAAGCAGTTTGTGTCGGTACAATATTAGCTGGGATAGTTATCATCCTCCTACTTTATGCTGATGATATTGTTCTTATGGCAATGCATCCTTCTGATCTCGATAAGCAATTAATAATTCTTAAAGATTTTTGGTCTAACATGGGTACGATTGTTAACACCAACAAGACAAAAATCATGATTATAAAATCTAATAAAGACACCTATGCAAATTTTATTTATGATAATAGAAATGTAGAGGAAGTGACTTCTTACAAGTATCTCGGAATTGATATTCATCACAAGATCAATTGGAACTATAGAATTGAGAAAAGGATTAATGGAGGGTGGAAATCTTATTTTGGTATTGAAAACAACTGTAAACCAACCAATCTGGTCACATGGGATAAAAAGAAGTTCCTTTTTGAAACTCTTGTCATCCCTGTTATCTTGTATGGTTGTGAAGTATGGGGCTGTAACATTTCTAGAGAATATTGGAGGAAGATTGAACAAATCCAGAAGCGGTTTATAAATTATAACCTCAAAGTTAAAAGAAATACACCTCATCCTATTCTCCTCATAGAAGTGGTTCTTTCCCCCATCGAGAGAATGCCTATGACTAGGTACCTGATGTATAAGCATAAGATAAATAACATGGGAAACGAAAGACTTCCTAAAATTGCCTTAAACTCAAGTCAAAACCAACTACGCCTCAAGCCATGTTGGTGTAAAGATAACATGGCTTGGTCAAACCATTGGGGCATTGATGAGGACAAAATTTTGTAGAACATTGATAATGTAAAAAATTAGGTTAGCTAAGATTCCACAGTCAAGATTCAAGGCATCAAATGGAGAATCTGCTCCTTAGGTCAGTGAAAGATCCTATTGACCCAAGTCTAAAAAAGGGAGTTCACATGATTCCTTGTGAATGTGGGAAAACCTACATAGGAGAAATAGGATGGTCCATTCTAACTAGGGTTAAAGAACACTGTGCTAACATTTGTCTCAATAGAACCCATAAATCAACTTTAGCGAAAAACTCTCATAACACGAAACACCCAATTAAAATCGAGGATATGCAGGTGCTAGCACAAGTCGATAATTGGTCAAGGAGAAGAATCAGAGAGGCAATCGAGATAGTTAAGAACCCTGATTGCCTAAACAGAGATGACGGTCTGTCGATTAGCCGATCCTGGTTTCCTAACCTAACAAAACTAAATAAAAATTATGTTTAAGCATTGAAAATAAACCTAACTTAATTAAAAATTAACTTAAGGATTAACCTAAAATAAATTAAAATGAAATAAATGTAAACTAAACTATGGTTAAAATTAAATTATTTAATAATATAAAAATTTTAACTAAAAACTTAAATAAAAATTAATAAAAATAAAAATAAAAATTAAAACTAAAATATATTTCCAATTATATTTAAAGTGAAATAAAATTAATAGTATAAATAAATTAAAAACTAATTAACTTATTGATTTCTCACTAAACAATAAAACAAAAAACTCAAAATAATAAAATTAAATACCTTACACACATTTATTCATCAACTAAATGTAATTGTTATTAAATTAATTAAAAAATGATTATTAATTAATTAAAATTAATCAAACTAAAAACTAATAAAGCTAACTAAACTAAAAAATTGATTAACTAGTTTATTAAACTAATAAACTATTATATTAAAACGCTTATAATCCAAACTAAAGAAAATAATCTTTAATAATTAACTAATTAAAATTAATTAGGGTTATAACGAAAAACTTAAAGGATTATAAAATAAAATAAAAAATAATAATTACAAAAATTAAATTAAAAACTACCGACAAGCCAAACCTAGTTGGCACCTCTTAAGTGGGATGTTTCTGTATTAATGCACCTATGAAAGATGATCAATCTTCCCAGGCATCGCAATGTCCTGAAAATGAGCCACGCCTAGCTCGAAACGTTGACATTAACTTTTCTCACCGCAAATTCTCCATTAGATGCCATGAATGTCAAAAATATTATTACTTCTAAGTTTAAAGAGAAATTCTGGTGTGAGGAAAATTTAGTGGTTAAGATAAAATTAAGATACTATAAGGAGGTCATTAATCATAACTTGGGAGATCAGAGGTATCTCTCGGTAGTAACTAGATCACGGAAGAAAATTAATATAGGCAAGATTAGAACGAACTCTTAAGAACTCCATAAAAAAAGGGCATTGGTCTATTCCTAAAAATCCATGGGTGGAAAGGGTTTGCCATCTGTGTCAGTCTATGAGCGTTGATGATGAAAATCACTTTCTCTTAGAGTTCCTTGCTTACACCCACATTATATTTTAGTTTCATATTATTTGTTACAATACAAACCTTTATAGCCTCCTAACTTACTAAAACTATAGTGATCTTGGAAAGATTCTTGGGAAGCTTTTTGAACACAAGAGCAAGATTTTAAAGTAAACCAAGTATTATCCTTCTTAATGTCCAATAGACCAAAGTTGGTCTCAGTGGACATTCGTTGTCGTTGTCATCGTTGCCGCCGCCGCCGAGTTATTTAATTTTAAATGAAGTTATCTTGAAATACTAAATAAAGCCATTTAATATTTTTAATATTATAAGTTAATATCTCCTTTTAAAAATTTAAATATATTTAATTACTACATTGTTCAGAGCAATATTAATATTAATATAAAATAAAAGTAAAAATTAGAATTATAATATTATTAAAAAATACATTCTTAAACAATTAAAATATATAACATATTCAAACATATATAAATACATTTAATTGAACATTTAAATACTAATATAAAATCAAATAAAAAAAATAATATTTGTAATATGTGGTAGTGTAAATGTTAGAAGTTTTCAACCTTTTTTTATTTTTTTTTCTAGCTTGTTTTTCACATTGTGACCTTGAGGTATTTGAGGATGTTGAAATGATCTATGCATTCAAAAACATGATTTAGGCACTTCAAAAGTCAGATTTTGGAAAGACAAAATACTATATTCAGATAATAAAAATTACCGAAAAATTCAAAACATCTAACAAATAGACTACTCCTTTTTAATATTACTAAATAGTATTTAATAAGTTTTATTTACTAAATAGTAATAATTTTTGTTAAATATTTTTTGATAAAAAAATTACAAAGGTTATAAAAATTAACAACTAAAAAATTTATATACATAAAACTATTAAATATTTTTTCTTTTATTATATATATATATATATATATATAAACAACATCATATAGATATTGTTTATTGTTTATATATATATAACTATTAAATATTTTTTATTTTATTATATATATAAAGGTGGTTCACCATGGAAGCCCATTTTACATAAAGGTTACATCTACTTTGGAGAATATCTCTTATACTCGCTTGGCAAGTATACATGAATGGGAAACAACAACCCCCGAGAGGGCCAATCACGATAAACGACTCACCAACCTAATATTTCATTACATACAAAGGCTTCCAAAGAGCAAATGTCTTCGACGCGATTCAAACCTGGGTGAGAAGCGCAATAACCAAATCTCTAAACTACTCAAACTATGCCCCATATATATATATATATATATATATAATTTTTAATATAAAATTTATATTAAATAATAATACTAATATTTTATTTTTAATATTATTATAATTTTATTTTTTATTATATTTTAAATATATAAATATATTTGAGGTTTACATTTTATAAAATACATTGTACATTTAAAAAGATAAAATTTAAAAATTATATTATAAATTTTTAAAAATTACTACTATATCGTTTATTATGCACTTTATTGTGTGTATAAGGTTCTAAACTTTTCATTAATATTTTTAAGCTTTATATGTTAACTTTACACTAACTTAATGTATTTGTCAATTACACTTAATAAGATAATATAAATTAATTTTCACTAAAGTTTGTATGACATAGCATACTTATGATGTAGTTTTTTTATTATTTTTCTTAGAATGCCCATTTTAAACTCCAAATTTATTTTAATACAAAAAAGAAAATAAATTATAATGTTTTGGAGAATCTTATAGCTTAAGAAGAGTTTGATGACTACTTACGGGACCCAATGAAATACCTTTTTTTTTTCTTCAGATGGAAAGATCCACGGGAAACCCAGCAATACTTCCCCACATTCATGGATGGTAGAGGTGGTAAACCGCCGACCATCCTAACAGAAAGCCTAACCCCAGAGGACTCAAAGCTCAAACCCGTGACCTCCCTCGAACCAAAAGAGTGTACGCATGTCTTACCAATTGAGCTAACCCTTGGGGCTCAATGAAATACCTGTATTCCAAATGGAGACTGGAAGGTTTTCCTTGGAAGGTTTTTATGCCTAGATCTTATTTATTCCCTTCCCTATCGGTGAAATGTCCCTTCAAGTCTAGCACTCCGTAAAAACAATTGGACTCGTATGAAAAAGTGGTTCTTCTCATGTCGGATATGAAAACACTATCACGATGATAGGTATGGTCAATGCTCCAAAGGATACAATAATGGAGGGTAGGAAAAATACCAGGTTGGATCTGACATTTGATTAAAATCTACTAAATTTCATCAATTGTTGCTCCCTAGAAAAGGTTTAGTGGATAGAAAAGTCTTACATTATCATTTTTCTATGTTTTGACTAGGAACTCGTGAAGTTGAGTAAAGTCTATAACCTTAGTGGTTATAAGACATGTTTGTTGGTTAGTGAAGGAGGTGTCATTGGTATTAAAGTGGGGGCCATGGTGTGATGAGGAAGAGGCTTTGGTTGGAGGGAAGAACAAATATTCATAAATTAAAGAAATACAGAAGGCCTAAAAATATGTTAAGTAATCTAAGGTAAAGTTTAGGTTGGTGTTTGGTGATTTAACAATAACTTGTACGTGATTAATAGCTATTGGAGTGTTCTACTTGGCTATTCAAGTGAAGTGATTGGATTGCTATCTATTTTAGAATTGACATACATGTTAACATTATTGTTCAAATGAAGTGTTTTTTTGGGATTTACCTATTTACACATGGATTATGGACTATGTGTGAATTCAATTCCTCTACTCTAGTTGTCATGCATACAAACATTTGGTTAAGGCCCGATCATTGAAGTTTCATGGAATTTTAGATACAAGAAAATTTAGTGGTGGGGGTAGGGGCTTGGTGGATGCAAAGGAGGTACAATCCACTAAGGAAGCTAAGGGTCCTTGCAACCAAGGCCATCAATTGAATGTGTTGTCATTTAGTATATAGAGTAAGAGGTTTTAATGTCCCCGACCCTTCGACCGATGAAGGGGATGCTGCCATACCATTAACTATCCAGGAAACTAGCCCCATGAACATGTACACACATAAAAACTGAAATGCTTTGAAGTAAAACATGCAGAGATTCAAAATTATTTAGCATACAGTGGAAACAAAACATACATTCAGGCATTCAACATGTTCATCATTGTTCATTAAACATCAAGTATGATTGCAGAGATTGAACACAAGAATACTTATCTTATAAAGAACTTGTCCCGCAACCAGCTACATCGCTGCAACGTTCCACCCAACCATAGGACAGTGTGCTCCTTAATCTCTCAGCAACACTGCCACCCCCGAACTGGGCATGATTCCACAAGGAATAAGGAACTAAGCAGGTTCACACATAGCCAAAGGTACACAAATCAGCCAAGCCAACACAGCTGGGTTTATTAGGCCATCAGGGAGCTGGGGAAAAGATGAATGCTAAGCTGGTGGGCTCATTGAAGAGCTAAGAACACCTACACCAGAGCTAGCCTGACTTCTAGGACACCCACACACACCCAACATGGAAAAAGGTGTCATGATATAAAATATCATTATTCATTTGAGTATAAAATGTAGAAAAATGAAATAAGAGCCTTGCAAACTAATCAAAATCAATAAAACAAAAAGCAATAAAACATAAACTAAGATCGTTGGAAATCAACCACTAGGAAGTGCAATTCCCATGCATATTGTTTTCCCTTGATAAATTGGATTGGCCTAACAAATTCTTACAATTATAAACATAGGAGTATGTCTACAAATAAGTGAATGCCAGAAGTATAGTTGTAGCTATGAGAGAGAGTAATTTCCACGGCCCAAATATATGTTCATTCACACACTCTTACAAGACAACATTCTATTTCTACTATAATATTTATTTAAATATTTTATAACTTTCTCTAAATATACAAACAACCACACTTTCCCATGTTGTTCCAAATGCTTACAACCTATCTGGCACTTAGAGGTGGTTGGAAATAATTATATACTCTCTTGATTCTAAAAAATATCGCATCCTCTTAGTCTCCTATCATCCCATTCATGAAATCAATGTATTGTCTAAAAACAAATGCTTTAGGTGTTGCAGACATTTAAAATTCCACCAAATTTCTCAGGATTGCCTCTGTGTAACTATCCAACATAAACTTAGGGAGCTAATGTGTGGTAACTCTCTCATAAAATTGTATTGTGGTAAGGTCACGATTTGTAGGAGAAAAATTGACTTCCATGAGAAATAAAATTTAACTAGAGAGGCTAGTATGATATTAATCGAACATTCAAATTCTTCCCCTATTTGGATCGCATTCTTACCAACAAGAAAAAGAGGTGGTAAGGGTAACTTCATCACAAATTACACAAGACTCAAGTTGAATACTCACTAGGGAAAATTTATAGGCAATCAAATGGGTCCAACATTAATAAAGGAGACTGTCTGCCATAGGAAATTGGATGCTTCTATAATTGACATGTTGGTTTCACCAGGCATACCATTTTCATTTTTTACTCATATGGATTTGGACATTGATTGTATGAATTAGTTGGATTTGGATTTTTATTGTCCAAGACAAGGACGATGACATTGTATAGCACCACCAACATGTGCCCTCTCTCCTTTATATGGATATTTGATGTCTAGGGAAACTTGAAGTAAAAAAGAAATAATACTTGGCACACAATCCTTAGCAAGTTGCAAGGCATCTCCTCTACATTGAATTTAGAACAAAAATGTAACTCCATAATCTTTTGCAATAGAAAAAATTAGCATTGACTTTCAAGCATCGTTATATCTTTGACAATGGAGTTTTGTGAAACACTAGTGCTATTTGGATCTAAGACTCTTCCTGTCTACTTGACATCCACACTAGTGTTTTTGTCAGTATGTATAACATAAATCTACGAGCACTCGAAAAGGGATGTAACATCTAGATACATGAATCATAGTAAAATTAAAAATAGAAAATGGAAAACCTCTCTTTGATACCAGATGTGAGGGATCTCAACTAAACATGAATAACCCTAAGTTAATGTTGTTAAACTCAAAATTTTATATCGTAACAAAGCTCATTTAGTAGTGCTATGTTTCTATTTAACTCGTCGAATTTCATTTTCAATAATAACATAAATTATTCATTTAATTAAATAGTAAAGAGATAACTTACATGTGAGAAGCCAAGTTGAAGTTTGTCATTCTCCTCCAGCAATAAGATCTGCCTCTAAAACATCTAAACCACAACAATGGTGGGGGGACTACTTTTCTCCCAACCTAATTTCTCACCAATAGCTAAGGCCCTTGATCTCCCAACAGTTAAGTCTATGCTAGACTATATAAAAAATATTCACTATCTGAATCATCAAACCTCCTCCTCTCACAACTCATCCAATCATATAGTAAAAAAATAGAAAATATAGAGAGCACCCATCCCCAACAAGACCCCCAAAAAACCAAATAAACCACCCCCATCCAAAACAAGTAGACCCTCAAAAGTACCAACCAAAGCACCCCCCCCCTTTTATTCAATTATAATTTAATTTTAAAACTAATTGTTGAGTATTGCATGGGTCACAAGTGGTCACCCATGCACTTAATCTTAATTAAGTTGATTCATCCTTTTTAGACATAATTCTACAGTCAATCTGAATGGATTTTTTTTTTATATTAATTGATAATTATAAATTGAATATATCAAGTAATAAGCTAATCATGCTTATTTTAATCTAATTAATCTTAGTTAAATTAGGGTGTTACATACTCCTCCCCGAGGAAAATTCATCTTGAGCTGATAATTCCCTCACCACAATACAAGTTTTACTTTAATATCAATTTAATATGTAACTAGTACTATTATGAAGATGAACAAATTGTGTCTGGCCATCATGCAAAATATTCCACGTGCACTAATACAACCATACACCCTAATTACAACATGCTTTTGATTAATTCCAAGGATCTAATATGTAATCATTCATCAAATATGCATCCATCTCATTAAACATTCATGTATCAATCGAGTCATAGAAACAATAAAGTAAAATAAAATAAAACCCAAATAACCTAGAAGTACAATTCTTGGAAAGCTCCCCCATTCCTTGCTCACCCTCTCTTTGAGAATCATGCCATCCGATAAACCTTCATAACCCTCCATGCCAATACTTTGGATGGTCTCACTTTCCATGGAATGGGATCTACTGTAACCTATCCATTAATCATAGAGTAGGCACCAGAAGTCTTCATGGGTATTTTTGCGCTAAGTGTGCTAAATTGCTCTCTAAAATATATTATATAGTGCGACCTCATCCAGAACACGAGTCTTATATGGTCACCCAACATCAACTGGTTACCAATGCACTACACCCAGTGTACCCCAAACATATGAAAATATAGCCCTAGCTCCCTCCCTATCCTCCCAAAAAAAACCATCCCCATGCATTGGAAGTCCTTCTCCATATACCTCCCCTCCAACTAAACTACCTCAAGCAGTGGACTTATGGAGAAAACATTGCTAGCATAGAATTAAATGTTGAGGTGTTTCCCAACCCATAAAGTGTTTTCTATGACCATTATCATTTGTGGTTATGCCCCCCCCCCCCCCCCCCCACACAAAATCCTAGAATGGTAATCCTCGTAATACTTTTGAGTGGATCACTGAGAAAAAATTTCCACTCACCACCAAAGAAAATAATTAGTAGCCATCTTCTCAAATCAATAAGACACCATAAAAACAATTATGAATAATAATGTATTCCATGAGATACTATATGTTGTATGATAACCTCATAAATAACAACCTGTGATGCAATACTTAAGCATTCCACTGAATTGATATGCCATTAAAAACCACCATGAGTTAACATCATTTTATAAAATAAAGTACCATTCAGAATATCAACATGAATAACATGATATCATAAGCATCTATCGTTGTCCACTGACTATGATAATGAAGTAACAAAGTTCCACATTAAGTATCAACATAAAGTAATAGCATATCATGTCTATGTTTCACATATCACTAAATATGTGAAGATGCAATAGCGAAGTGCCATACCGAGTTTCAACAAAAATAGCAGTATATCATAAGTATGTGTCACATGTCACCTATAATTTTCCTTTAAAAATAAACCATAAGCAGTGATTAATAAAGATCATGATAATCATATGGATGCATTCATACTCATTCATCCTAAACATATGAATGAATTGATGCCACTTATAGAATCTCATTTGGCGACCAATGTGGTTGCATGTGGAGGGTGTCAAAGTGCTCATGTTGCAACAGTAGTTGTTTCTTTCTTAGAGCAAGGCATGCAGTCTCACTTGCTTCTACGAGGAGAGATGCCTACAATCCTAACATGATACAATATAATATAAAAAATGTATGGTAATATGAAATATGCGTCAATATATATTTATGCCAACGAGGAAGCTATGGTAGCAAAGCATGCTAATCTTGTATTTGGCCATGATGGTTCAATAGTGCGGCTCCATGATAAATTAAGCATGCCATCTACACCTAATGGGGATCATGTTTCTCAACAACATAATTTCAATGGGTATATTTTAGTCAATGCAATTGCTACAGTAAAGGTGGTTGTGGTTAAGGACCGTGGAGGGGTGGAACTCACGTTGTTAGATAATTAGCTTTGATTAGGATCATTAATTATCTTTCCCATCCTTCTACATTTGGAAGAAATAAAAGTTTGGAAATTTTTATTGACTCTAGAATAAGGACAATAGTTGTTGGATTAGCATTAGGAGATTTATTGTTAAGATTTCCATGGAAAGTGATATGCGTGATGCTAGATGATACGGTGCTTGAAGGATACAAAAAGCATGAAGCTCATTTACTTTCTGAATTTGAGAAACTTATAATGGGTGATCATAAATTTGACTTTGATAAAAGCTCTTCCAATCTTGTACACTGGGTGGACTATTCCTCACTAAGGAAGTAGGAAACTTGGATTTTCCTAGGAAAATATGACTATTAAAAATGATCTCTCCTTAAATAAGGAAAAGTTTCAAAATTGTACATCCTCTATCGTAAGATCTCTTTTCATTTTAGATAGTTCACCCAAGACAACCATCAAGACAGTAAGTGTGTTTCTTTTCTAATGTCACTTTGTGAATGTAATTGTATACACCTTTTTTTCAATTATCACTAAGGGTTCCCCATACTAAAACACTCATATTTATGTTCTAGTTGTATGAAATTCAACCACTAAGAGGTCAATGACCAATATCTTGTATCTTTGTTTTCTTTTGTAATTCATTAAGAAGAGTGAGTTTTCCCTTGTATTCTAATGTTATTGTTTGATTATCTTCGATTTGTTAAGGTATTAAAAGGATAAGTGGAGACATGTAAACATATTTCTCAACAAACATGTATCTTAGAGGATCCAACATACACCCTTGTTATATGGTAGTGTGTGAAACTCACCTATCAAAATAGCACATGCAAAAACGTGAGTGTTGTAATGCTTCACATTGTGGGAACACGAGGGTCGTTTGGATTGGATCAAAGATGTAAATTCTACTTTCATATGCTTAAAGAAAGTAATTCCAACTCTGATTAGTGGATGTGCATTAAAAATATTTCAACACAAATTTATACTTGTACAACCTAACGCCATTTCCTTCACGATTTTAGTGATTCGAATTCATTAGGATTTGCTCATTTAAATTAAGTGCAGTTAACAATTTTTTTGTGATAATTTACACAACAAGTACTTGGTGAAGCAAGAATTGGTTCATTAAACAAATATCAAATATCTAATAATATTTATAATGAATAGAATCAACAGATTGAACAATTATAATTCTTGTGTGTGATTGATTTTTCTCTAGTTACAAATTAGTAATGATACCATGAATTAGAGTTACACCTAATAGTGACTAGCTTACACTTATATGAAGTGCATGGGTGCAAATGATCATAGTTTATATATAGGGTGGGTTTTTTTTGGTTGGATTCCATGATACACCTGATAGTATCAAGACTCCATATGTGAATTGTTAGATCTGGTCGAGAATCGAGTAGTGATTGAAATCAAAGGAGGGATTTTCCTTTAACAATTTCTCTTTGGAATTTAAGTTCTCATTTGAGACTCACTGATAATGTTGCTATTTAAGTTGACAAGCTTATAGAAAAGTGGATATGACATTTAGACATTAACAAACATTGGATATTATATCCATTAGTTTATTTCCAAAAAAATGTTCTTGGTTAGATAAACCAGATTAGATCAAGGACATTTAAGATAGATTTTTTATGTGCTCTAAATTGAACATATTGTGCAAAGTAAAAAAAGTGTCGTTTCACTCATTCTGCAATGTTCAAGACTCCACTTTTGGTGACTTTCCATTACATTTTTAGACATACCTTGTTTTCTAAAACACTATAATAAAGTAACTGCTATAAAAACTAGACTTTAAATGGATAAGAATTTAGAATCCATTTCCAAAAACATAGTAAAAAAATACATTTGACCATGAACAAAATCTACGAATCTTGTTTTCATAAATACAAGTTGGTAGAACACTATATTTGACTACTATATTAAAATAGTCCTCAATTTAATGACTAAGTGAACTCATGCAACAATTGAGGTGTTGAAGCATCACACCCATGTCACCCTAAAAATGATTGGATATTTAGATTGGCGAATTTCAATTTGTATCATTGCATCCATTTGCATTGGTTATGAATTTTGCTCATAATGTGGATGTTTTGTTACTTTATGATGATTTAAGAAATGAATAATATAATAATATAATAATAATATTTAGAAGTAAATATGTGTGATATGCAAATGTTTTCAATAGAGACTTTTTAGGTAGATGGCAATGTAAATGTTTTGTTATTTTTATGATATCATGATTATTAAATTTTATAAATAATATATTTAATTGTTTTGAAAAGTGTAAGCTTTTTGAGTACATGAACAAGATTTTAAAGTAAATCAAGTATTATCGTTCTTAATGTTTGATAGACCAAAGATGGTCTCACTAGAAGTTAATCATCATCATCATCATGAGTAAGAAGAGTTATGATAAGGAATTAGATTAACAATTTAAGAAATAGAGATATTTAGTAAAAATGAAAATGTGCCTTTTTATTAACCATGAACATATTAATTTAGATAAAAACATTTTATTTGCATGATATGATATTTTATCAATAAGAATATTGCAATTTTGTTCCAAGTTGATTTTTTTTATAATCCTTAATGAAATAGTAACACTAATATACAAGATCAACAAAAAAAAAAAAGACCCTTAATAAATTGTTTGAATATGCTTATTAAGGTTGACAAGGACTCATTCTTGAATCTTATGAAAGGCCAAATTTCTTTCACGATATTATAAATCCAAGGATCATCGTTCCTTTGCATCACTAGCAACCTTGAGTCTTAGGGAAATATTGAACATGATAGATATGAAGGGAGAGGCATGGGCCTACCATATGACAGGGGAGACATTTGTTATCGGTCCATGCTATCAATTAATAAGACCTCTCCCTCCTCTACAAGAATGCATGCCATTTGATCTGATCAATGCTCCAAATATTTAAGGGTCCTACCAAGGATTATTTACGAGATGATATTCATGCATCCATGTTGTTACTTTTGGTTGAATAAAGAACCATGTCCTTCGATTGTGAAATATTGGCATGGCCATAATGTACATGGTGGGAAATTCATGCAATAAACATGGTAGCCTAGATATGGTGTTTCGATGGAAAAAGGTGTCCTGATCTAAAATATCATTATTCATTTGAGTATAAAATGTAGAAAAATATTCATTTGAGTATAAAATGTAGAAAAATGAAATAAGAGCCTTGCAAACAAATCAAAATCAATAAAACAAAAAGCAATAAAACATAAACTAAGATCCTTGGAAATCAACTACTAGGAAGTGCATTTCCCATGCATATTGTTTTCCCTTAATAAATTGGATTGGCTTAACAACTTCTTACAATTATAAACATAGGAGTATGTCTACAAATAAGTGAATGCTAGAAGTATAGTTGTAGCTATGAGAGAGAGTAATTTCCATGGCCCAAATATATGTTCATTCACACACTCTTACAAGACAACATTCTTTTTTCTACTATAATATTTATTTAAATATTTTATAACTTTCTCTAAATATACAAACAAACACACTTTCCCATGTTGTTCCAAACACTTACAACCTATCTAGGACTTAGAGGTGGTTGGAAATAATTATATACTCTCTTGATTCTAAAAAATATCGCATCCTCTTAGTCTCCTATCATCCCATTCATGAAATCAATGTATTGTATAAAAACCAACATAGATCCATCTTAAACCTGTATCTAGAAAGCACCGAGAGCGATCCAATTTCTTTAGGTGTAAGTTATTTTTATCTTAAATTTTTAAATGTTCATAAAAAATTACACCTCAAACATTTTGATTCCTTTAGTGTTTGGTAAATCCGTGTTTAACATGGATCTTTTAATTACTTTTCATTTAGTTTTATTATTGGGTTTTTATTATTTGATAAATTTTGTGACATGTTTTTCTCTATATTCTTTTTTCTTTACACTATATAAATATATGAATCCACAATATATATATTTTTATTTTGTTATTTATATCGGTTAACATAATGTTTTTTTATATGTCGGCTAGCATAACATGACTAATGTGACAGGGTGTCCCCCATACTGGGTTGAGAGCACCTCGCTTCTCTCGGTGCAATAAAAAAAAATGCTTTAGGTGCTGCAGAAATTTAAAATGCCACAAAATTTCTCAGGATTGCCTCTGTGTAACTATCCAACATTAGCTTAGGGAGCTAACGTGTGGTAACTCTCTCATAAAATTGTATTGTGGTAAGGTCACGTTTTGTAGGATAAAAATTGACTTCCATGAGAAATAAAATTTAACTAGAGAGGCTAGTATGATATTAAATGAACATTCAAATTCTTCCCCTATTTTGGATCACATTCTTACCAACAAGAACAAGAGGTGGTAAGGGTAACTTCATCACAAATTACACAAGACTCAAGTTGAGTACTCACTAGGGAAACTTTATAAGCAATCAAATGGGCCCAACATTAATAGAGGAGATAGTCTGCCATAGAAAATTGGATGCTTCTATAATTGACATGTTGGTTTCACCAGGCATACCATTTTCATTTTTTACTCATATGGATTTGGACTTTGATTGTCTGAATTAGTTGGATTTGGATTTTTATTGTAAAAGACAGGGACGATGACATTGTATAGCACCACCAACATGTGCCCTCTCTCCTTTATATGGATATTTGATCTCTAGGGAAAATTGAAGTAAAAAATAAATAATACTTGGTACACAATCCTTAGCATGTTGTAAGGCCTCTCCTCTACATTGAATTTAGAACAAAAATGTAACTCCAGAATATTTTGCAATAGAAAAAATCAGCATTGACTTTCAAGCATCCTTAGATCTTTGACAATGGAGTTTTGTGAAACACTAGTGCTATTTGGATCTAAGACTCTTCCCGTCTACTCGACATCCACATTAGTGTTTTTGTCAGTATGTATAACATAAATCTACGGGCACTCGAAAAGGGATGTAACATCTAGATACATGAATCATAGCAAAATTAAAAATAGAAAATGGAAAACCTCTTTCTTATACCAGATGTGAGGGATCTCAACTAAACATGATTAAACCTAAGTTATTGTTGTTAAACTCAAAAGTTTATACTGTAACAAAGCTCATTTAGCAGTGTTATGTTTCTATTTAATTTGTCCAATTTCATTTTCAATAATAACATAAATTATTCATTTAATTAAATAGTAAAGACTTAACTTACATGTGAGAAGCAAAGTTGAAGTTTATCATTCTCCTTCAGCAATCAGATCCGCCTCTAAAACATCTAAACCACAACAATGGTGGGGGGACTACTCTCCTCCCAACCTAATTTCTCACCAATAAGTAAGGCCCTTGATCTTCCAACAGTTAAGTCTATGCTAGACTATATAAAAAATATTCAATATCTGAATCATCGAACCTCCTCCTCTCACAACTCATCCAATCATATAGTAAAAAAATAGAAAATATAGAAAACACCCATACCCAACAAGACCCCTGAAAAACCAAATAAACCACCCCCATCCAAAACAAGTAGACCCTTAAAAGTACCAGCCAAAGCACACACCCCTCCTTTTTTTCAATTATAATTTAATTTTAAAACTAATTGTTGAGTATTGCATGGGTCACAAGTGGTCACCCATTCATTTAATATTAATTAAGCTGATTCATCCTTTTTAGACATAATCCTACAATCAATCTGAATGGATTTTTTTATTAATATTAATTGAGAATTTATAAATTGAACATATTAAGTAATAAGCCAATCATGCTTATTTTAATCTAATTAATCTTAGTTAAATTAGGGTGTTACATACTCCTCCCCGAGGAAAATTCATCCTGAACTGATAATTGCCACACCACAATACAAGTTTTACTTTAATATCAATTTAATATGTAAATAGTACTATTATGAAGATGAACAAATTGTGTGTGGCCATCATGCAAAATATTCCACGTGCACTAATACAACCATACACCCTAATTACAACATGCTTTTGATTAAGTTTCAAGGATATAATATGTAATCATTCATCAAATATGCATCCATCTCATTAAACATTCATGTATAAATAGAGTCATATAAACAATAAAGTAAAATAAAATAAAACCAAAATAACCTAGAAGTACAATACTTGGAAAGCTCCCCCATTCCTTGCTCACCCTCTCTTTGAGAATCATACCATCCGATAAACCTTCATAACCCTCCATGCCAATACTTTGGATGGTCTCACTTTCCATGGAATGAGATCTACTGTAACCTATCCATGAAGCATAGAGTAGGAACCATAAGTCTTCATGGGTATTTTTTGTGCTAAGTGTGCTAATCTTCTCTTTAAAATATATTATATAGTGCAACCTCATGAACATTATCTAGAATACGAGTCTTATATGGTCACCCAACATCAACTGGTTACCAATACACTACACCCAGTGCACCCTAAACATCTGAAAATATAGCCCTATATTCCTCCCTATCCTCCCAAAGAAAACCATCCCCATGCATTGGAAGTCCTTCTCCCCTCCAACTAAACTACCTCAGGCAGTGGACTTATGGAGAAAACATTGCTAGCATAGAATTAAATGTTGGGGTGTATCCCAACCCATAAAATGTTTTCTATGACCATTATCATTTGTGGTTATGCCCCCCCCACAAAATCCTAGAATGTTAAACCTCTTAATACTTTTGAGTGGATCACCTAGAAAAAATTTCCACTCACCACCAAAGAACTATCATTAGTAGCAATCTTCTGAAATCAATAAGATACCATAAAAACAATTATGAATACTAATGTATTCCATGGGATACTATATGTCGTATGATAACCTCATAAATAACAACCTGTGATGCAATACTTAAGCATTTCATTGAATCGATATGCCATTAAAACCCACCATGAATTAACATCATTTTATAAAATAAAGTACCATTCAGAATATCAACATGAATAACATGATATTATAAGCATCTATTGTTGTCCACTGACTATGATAATGAAGTAACAAAGTTCCACATTGAGTATCAACATAAAGTAGTAGCATATCATGTCTATGTATCAGATATCACATATCACTGAATATGTAAAGATGCAATAGCGAAGTGCCATACCGAGTTTCAATAACAATATCAGCATATCATAACTATGTGTCACATGTCACCTATAATTTTACTTCAAACATAAACCATAAGCAACGATTGATAAATATCATAATAATCATATGGATGCATTCATACTCATTCATCCTAAACATATGGATGAATTGATACCACTTATAGAATCTCATTTGGTGACCAATGTGGTTACATGTGGAGGGTGTCAAAGTGCTCATGTTGCAACAATAGTTGTTTCTTGCTCAGAGCAAGGCATGCAATGTCACTTGCTTCTACTAGGAGAGACACCTAAAATCCTAACATGATACAATATAATATAAAAATTGCATGGCAACGTGAAATATGTGTCAATATCTATTTATGCCAACATGGAAACTATGATAGCAAAGCATGCTAATATTGTATTTGGTCACGATGGTTCAATAGTGTTGTTCCATGATAAATTAATTATGCCATCTATACCTAATGGGGATCATGTTTCTCAATAACATAATTTCAATGGGTATCTTTTAGTCAGGGAAATTGCTACAGTAAAGGTGGTTGTGGTTAAGGACGGTGGAGGGGTGGAAGTGACTTTGTTGCATGATTAGGTTTGATTAGGATCATTAATTATCTTTCCCATCCTTCTATATTTGGAAGAAAGAAAAGTTTGGAAATTGTTATTGACTCTGGAATAAGGACAATAGTTGTTGGATTAGCATTAGGAGATTTATTGTTAATATTTCCATGGAAAGTGATATGCGTGATGCTAGATGATACAATACTTGAAGGATACAAAAAAGCATGAAGCTCATTTACTTTCTGAATTTGAGAAACTTATACTGGGTGATCATAAATTTGACTTTGATAAAATCTCTTCCAATCTTGTACAATGGGTGGACTATTCCTCTCTAAGGAAGTAAGAAACTTGGATTTTCTTAGGAAAATATGACTATTAAAAATTATCTCTCCTTAAATAAGCAAAAGTTTCAAAATTGTACATCCTCGATACTAAGATCTCTTTTCATTTTAGATAGTTCACCCAAGACAACCATTAAGAAAGTAAGTGTGTTTCTTTTCTTATGTCACTTTGTGAATGTAATTGTATACACCTTTTTTTCAATTATCACCAAGGGTTCCCTGTACTAAAACACTCATATTTACATTCTAGTTTTATGAAATTCAATCACTAAGAGGTAAAATTCAATCACTAAGAGGTAAATCACCAATATCTTGTATCTTTGTTTTCTTTTCTAATTCATTCATAAGAGTGACTTTTCCCTTGTACTCTAATGTTATTGTTTGATTATCTTCGATTTGTTAATGTATTAAAGGGAGAAGTGGAGATATGTAAACATATTTCTCAACAAACATGTATCTTAGAGGATCCAACATACACCCTTGTTATATGGGAGTGTGCGAAACTCACCTGTCAAAATAACAGATGCAAAAACGTGAGTGTTGCAATGCTTCACATTGTGGGAACATGAGGGTTGTTTGGATTGGATCAAAGATATAAATCCTACTTTCATATGCTTAAAGAGAGTACTTCCAAATCTGATTAGTGGATGCGCATTAAAAATATTTCGACACAAATTTAGATTTGTACAACCTAACTCCATTTCCTTCACGATTTTAGTGATTCGAATTCATTAGGATTTGCTCATTTAAATTAAGTGCAGTTGACAATTGCTTTGTGATAATTTACACACCAAGTACTTGGTGAAGCAATAATTTGTTCATTGAACAAATATCAAATATCTAATAATATTTATAGTGAATAGAATCAATAGATTGAACAATTATAATTCTTGTGTGTGATTGATTTTTCTCCAGTTACAAATTAGTAATGATACCATGAATCCGAATTACACCTAATAGTGACTAGATTACACTTATATGAAGTACTTGGGTGCAAATGATCATAGTTTATATATAGAGTGGGTTTTTTTTGTTGGATTCCATTATACACCTGATAGGATTAAGACTCCATATGTGAATTGTTAGATCTGGTCGAGAATCAAGTAGTTATTGAAATCAAAGGAGGGATTTTCCTTTAACAATTTCTCTTTGGAATTTAAGTTGTCATTTGAGACTTATTGATAATGTTGCTATTTAAGTTGACAAGCTTATAAAAAAGTGGGTATGACATTGAGACATTAACAAACATTGGATATTATATCCATTAGTTTATTTCCAAAAAAATTTCCTTAGTTAGATAAACAAGATTAGATCAAGGGCATTTAAGTTAAACATAGATTTTTTATGTGCTCTAAATTGAACATATTGTGCAAAGTCAAAAAAATGTGTCGTTTCAATCATTCTGCAATGTTCAAGACTCCACTTTTGGTGACTTTCCATTACATTTTTAGACATACCTTGTTTTCTAAAACACTATAATAAAGTAACTACTAGTATAAAAGCTAGACTATAAATGGATAAGAATTTAGAATCTACTTCCAAAAACATAGTAAACAAATAGATTTGACCATGAACAAAATCTACAAATCTTGTTTTCATAAATACAAGTTGGTAGAACACTATATTTGACCACTTTATTAAAATAGTCCTCAATTCAATGACCAGGTCAACTCATGCCAAATGATTTGATATTTAACTTGGCGAAATTGAATTTGTATCATTGCATCCATTTGCATTGGTTATGAATTTTTACATTCCAATCCATTTCAGATGACAACTAATTTCATTGGGTCATGTTTTCAATAAGGACACGTCAACTATAATAGGAAGGACATCCCATATGTTTTTGTAAATCCACATAAAAAAAAATTAAAGAATGCCATAAAAGCAAGGCATATTGTTTGAGACAAAAAAATTCACATTAGAATGGCAAGTGAAGAGGACAAGTGCAATGAATATTTTTTTATAAAGGAAAAAGTAAAAATTCCCAAATCTCACTTCCAGCAGCCACCCAGGTTAATGATTTGTGAAATTTTCATTTGGGAACGTTTGACGAATTCCAATATGGGATGACCTCCCAAACCACTAAGAAGTAGCAAGAAGTGGGATATCACTAAGGATTAATGAAAATATTCAAAGTGCCTATTTAACAATGGTGATATATTCCTCCTCTCAAATAATGTATTCTAAAGGAGTTTGTGATCTATGCATGGCAAGATTACGACCTCTCAATTTTATTATCATGGATCATCTACAGAATAATGTTGTGTAGTCCATGGACATAATTACTATACGAAGAAAAAAATTATACAAGATAGAGGTTGGGGTTTTCGGTTTGATTATCACAAATTTCCAACCAAAACAATATTCATGTCACAAAGTTATTTCTAACAAGAGTATGGAGGACAATCCAATACTCTTAAAAAAGTTACTCCTATATTTTCCCATCAACAATGACCCACACAAAATATTCTCACCACTTGGATTTCATGAATGGTCATCCAAGCTTAATGGTGCATACAATGGAATGAGGTATAGTGTTCAAGAGGTAACAAAAAGTGTTGTATTGACCACTCAACTAATCCAATGTTTATGTATCCCTTGACTATCAATAATTTAGTTGAAGCTCTCTCTTGAACCAACTCATCACACTCCTTTTTTCACACATCAAACAAATAAAGAAAATGTTAATGCTTATAGAAGTGAATGTGTTTCCTGGATCATACAAGGGAACCTGGAGCATTTATGAACAAGAATGTTGCTAGCTCTAAGTTAAAAATAATGTTTTAGTTGGATGGGCATTCAGTTTGTGCTTTGTATAGATCTCTTGGTTTCCTTGAAGTGATAGGATGAAAGTTTGAATTGTCCTCAAGAAAGGATTGGGGGATTTGTTGATTCACACAAATATAGACAAAAAAATATTTATGTGAATGAAAACGACACATAAACTAAAGGAAAAATAAAATTACAAACATAGGTCAATTGAGTAACTACAATCTCATATCGTTATCTTAACCTTATTGAAGTAACTTTTAGGCGTTAGGGGCCCTTAAAGTTTTTTTTTTTTGCTAGATGTTTCTTCTTATCATGGTCAACAATGATTCCCATCTTGATTCTCAAATTATCACGATGAATTGTAGCTGGCTACCAACACTCAAATAAGACTCCTTTGTCCAAATTCACCCAAGACTTGGCCCTATCCCCAACTACTTGAAATGGCCTACTTACATAGGAGAAACATTCCTTAAAGGGTGAAACATGTCCCTATGATGTTTGAACCTTAGTGGGAGGAACATTACATTTTTCTTACATTGATGTTGATTCCAAATATTACATGCATACAAAATTCTTATGACTTCAAAGTTGTGATACATTAATCTTATTATTGTAGTTGAAGCTTCTTGGGATGTTTCAAAAAATATCTTTATATTTTAAGATCTATATTATGGCCATGTGAATGGAACCAGTTTATGAAAAAATATTGGACTATTAGAGATTCCAAGGTTAATAACTTTGTTGGAGTAAGTCCTATACCATCCACATTACTATTATGAGATCTTAAGATTACTTACTCTAGCACTTGTAGTATAATCCATTTTGATAAGATTGAGTGGGTTGTTTTACAAATAAGTAGGAGTGAAAAGAGCCTTTTTCTCTATAGTTTAAGGATTTGAAAAACTATATCAATTTCCAATATGTGTAAGTACAAGAAAGACATCGTGTATTTCGTGTAGAGTGTATTAAGGATTTAAGTTTTAAAAGAAGTGTATATTTGAAGAAAATAAAAGGTGGCTATGTTTCTTCTTTGCACTAGAAAAATGTGGATTGAATCCCAAATTCAAGTGACTTTAACCAAGTAGATATGGCTTATGAACGAAGACAATTAGTAGGGATATTAGTGAAAAATTGTATAATAAAAATAGGGATTTTTTATACTAAAATGAAATTGTATAGGACTACTCTAGGAGGATATGATGTGATAGTGGGAATGTATTGGTTGGAATCCCATCAAGCCCCGGTAGATTGTTATCAAAATAAATTATTTTGCATTAATGATTTTGGAGATCCAATGGTAACGGAGGATATTAAGAGAGATATTTCTCTATGGTTTATGTTGGTTTCCAAGGTGAATAGATACTTGAGGAAGGGATGAATAATTTTTTCCATAGAAGTAGTAAGCAATGAAAAAAAACACCTTTGAAGTGTCGCACCCAATCCTCTGTGAGTTTGCAGATGTCTTTCCGCCTAAGTTACCAAGGTTTCCTCCAATATGCGAATTCAAGTTCACCATTCCTCTAAAGCTTGGCGTGGAACCAATATCCAAGATACCCTATCGAATGATAGTTCCGGAACTCAATGAGTTAAGCATACAAATCAAGGAACTCATTGAACAAGGTTGATCCAGCCTAGTGTATCACCTTGGGGGGATCCAATGAAATTTTTTAAAAAGGAGGATGGTACCCTCCGTCTATGCATTGACTATCTATATTTAAACAAGTCAACCACACAAAAATGATGTCATATGCCTCACATCGATGACTTATTTGACAAGTTGAGAGGGGAAACTATATTTTGTAAGATCAACCTACAATCAACCTACCATCAGTTAAGGATCAAGGAAGATTATATCATGTGGAATACCTTTCATACAAGGTATGGACACTATGAATTTGTGGTGGTTCCATTTGTGTTATCAAATTCATCAGAATCCTTCATGAACCTAATGAACAGTGTGCTATAAAAGTATTTATATTGCTTCATACAAGTGTTTCTATATAACCTTTTAATTTATTCCTAGAATAAATGAGAGCATGAGGAGCACCTAATATTGGTACTTCAATGCCTCAGATATCATAAATTATATTGGAAATTGTCCAAATACACGTTCTTTCAAAATGAGATTCAGTATTTGGGGCACACTATTAGTGGTGAAGGTATCTTAGTTGATCCAGGAAAAAATGAAACCATATTAAGTTGGTTGACCCCCGAGAATGCTAAATAAGTTCATATATTTATCGATTTAGTTGGGTATTATAGGAGATTCATAGAAGGATTCTTCAAAATACAACACCTATCATAGCTTTGTAGAAAAAGGGAGTCATATTAGAATGGAATGACAAATGCGAGGAATCCTTTACGAATATTAAACAACATCCGACAACCACTCTGGTTCTCAAGGTGCCAAACATGGAAATGAATTTTGTGGTTTGTACTAATGCATTGGGAGAAGGTCTAGGTGCATTCTTGATGCAATAGGAAGGGGTTATTGCTTATGCTTCCTGAAAACTAAAAAATCACAAGGTTAATTATTCAACTCATGATCTAGAATTGGATATAGTTGGCATGACCCTCAAGTTGTGGAGGCATTACTTAGTAGGTCACTAATCTGAGTTAAAATCAGATCATCGAATACAGGAGCAAATATTCAATTAGAAGGATATTAATGCATGCCATAAACATTGGAGTGATATGATTTATGAATATGACTTCATAATCTCCTTCATTAAGGGAAAATATAGTAGGGTGGAGGATGCACTAAGAAGGAGACTGCGCATTGGGACAGTAGTATCCATCAGAAATGATCTCAAGGATAGGTTAAAGGGTTTTCTAGCTAGGGACCCATGGTACCTTCAGGTTCAAGATTCCTTAAAAAAAGGAAGTATAGATTAACCAAGTTTTTGGGATACTCATTGTATGGAAATGGATTACTTAGATTCAAAGAAAGGATGTATGTGCCATATAATTATGAAATTAGAAGGTTGGTAATGGAAAAATCCCATCGAGCAACATATTCAACCCATCCAGGACTAAGGAAGATGCATGAAACCTTGAAAATGGCATTCAATTGGGATGGAATGAAAAGGTATATAGTGCATTATGTAGCTCATTGTTTGAAATGTTAAAAAGTTAAGGACGAACACCATCACCTAGAAATACTACTTCAGCCACATGAGATATCAAAGTTCAAATGTGAACTTATTTCTATGGACTTCATGGGGGGATTACCCATCACTCCCCAAAGACACGATTGTATCATGGCTGTGATGGAGAAAATCATTAAGAGTGCACAGAATTCTGGTAAAAAGTAACTTTAACACAACTGTTATTTCTTAAGTCTTCTGCTAGTAGAAAAATTCACTGCATGGGGTCCCTCAAAAAATAATTTCGGATAGAGATTCTTGAATCACCTCTAGGTTTTGGAAGACATACTCCAAGAATATTTTGATACACAATTAAATTTCATTATGGCATATCATCTAGAGACAAATGAGAAGACTAAAACACTTAACCAAGTAATGGAGGACATGTTGAGGATGTATGTCATGGACCAACATAATCAATGGGAGAGATGTATATATTACATTAACAATTACCATATCTCATTGGGTGTTGCATCATATGAAGTATTGTATGGTAGACCTTGTAAGAACCATGTTTTGTTTGGAAGATCGAGTCATCATGTTATTCCTTGATTTACTTTAGGATATGGAGGAGAAAATGACCATGAACAAGCAAAGAATTAAGGAATCTTGTGACTGATAGAAAAGTTACATCAATGGTAGGGGCTACACATAGGGTAGCATGGTGTATATTTGAGTGAGACTTAAGAAATTTCCTTTAAATTTGGTAAAGGGATTAATATAACCTTAATATTTGTGAGGTCATTTAAGATTCTTGAGAGAATTAGACATGTTTCTTATTAGCTTTTTCTTCCAACCCATTTGGGAAAGATCCACAATGTATTTCATATATCTATGATTAGACAACCCATTTGGGAAATATCCACAATGTATTTCATATATCTATGATTAGACATTATATTACAAAGATGTCTCATGTTTTGGAATTGGAGACATTGCAACTTTCCATGGAAGCGGCCGTCTAAGTCAAAGCATATTTCATGTTGGAACACCGAACTTGTAAGTTGTGTAGCCACATAATGGAGTAGGGTAAGGCCCAATGGAACTAGTATAGTCTAAAATCAGCCTCCAAGGGGGACACAAATGCTATGCACCATGATTTTTCATATATATTTTTGGTAGATTTTGGGTTGGGTACATGACGCATATTTTTTTGGATACAATGTTATTTTATGTGATGTTTTGTATGAAACTTGTTGATGTTTTGTAACAAATATCACATATACTTAGCTAAGAATCCATGGTGTATTTTACAAAAATAATACATAGTTTATATGCTTCCATTTTATGTGATATTCAATATGGAACTTGTTATTTCATATTGAATTTTGTGGTAGATGAGATGGCATATAGTTTAGGATATCCATTTCGATTCATCATGATGTATGATATCTTGATATTACATGTTATTTAGTAGGATATCTATTTTGCTTCATCATGATGTATGATATCTTGATATTACATGTTATTCAATAGAATATTTATTTTTCTTCATTTTAATGTATGATATGCTGGTATTACATGTTATTCAATAGGATATTTATTTTTCTCCATCGTGGTATATGACTTATAGCCAAGATATGGTGTTTCATGTTAACTTGTACGTTGTTTCATGTTAACTTATACCTTATTGCTTTGGCCTTATGTGTAGTGATAGATGATGATATCATGCTATTTTTGTCGATATTCAGAATGAAATTTATCTTATAATAAATGTTAAGTCTTGAAGGGATTTTAAGGACATATCAATTCAATAAAATGTCTGGAATGATTAATTATAGCATTATGATTGTTATCTTATGAGCATATCAAACACTAATTAATATTCAGTGGAATACGTTAATATTCAAATAAATTTATCTTATATTTGAGAAGATTATTATTAATCATTGTGCTTGGTGGTGAGTGGAAGTTTGTTTTAGGAAATATACTCAAAGATTTAAGAGAATTATAATGCTACGATTTCATGGGGGACCATAATCATGGATGAGAATGTATATAATGAAACCTTATGGGATGGGGGAAAACCCAACAATTAATTATATGCCAACAATATTTTCTCCAGAATTCCATGGCATGTGAAACTTCACTGTAGGGGAGGTATATGGAGAAGTAGATTCGATGTCTAGGGTTGGTGTCCTTAGGGAGGATAGGGAGGAAGTTAGGATCAACCTTTCCTAATGTATGGGGTACACTGCACTAGTGTACTGGGTAACCAAATAACTCGGTAATTAGTTGTTATTGGGTGATCAAAACAAATGTTGGTTAACGCCGATGAGGCTGCGATAGATATCAAAAGTCAATGAGTGGCTTAGCGCGCTTAGCATGGAAACTACTGTGAAGAATTTTGATTCCTACTATATGATCCACATACATGTTACAATAAAGGGCGTGTGTCATGGTTAGCAAGACCATCTAGAGTATTGGCGTGCAAAGTTATGGAAGTTGCTCGAATGGTAAGATTATTAGGGAGAGGCTGAGTAAGGAATGATAGAGCTTGTGAAGTATTGTACTTATAGGTTATTTTACTTTACCTTATTTAACATTATTGTTTAGATGGCTTGATTGATACATTAATGTGTAATGAGATTTATGCATAATTGTATGAATGATTGCATACTAGATCCTAAGAAGCTAATCAAGAGCATGTCATAAGTAGGGTGTTATGATTGTAATATTGCAGGTGGAAATTTTTGCATGATGGCCACACGTACAAATTTTCATTTTCACAATAATATATGTTAGCTATTAAACTAATTAAGCAAGTCATGTATTGTTGTTGTGATATATAAATTATATATAAATTTAAGTATTGTATTATTGGATTTGAATTATTATATTTAAGTAGTGTATTGTTGTTGTGGGGATTACCAATTTGGGTCAAAGTTTCCTAGGGGGGGGGGGGGGGGGAGTATGTAATGCTCCAAATTAAATAAGAATAAATAGTTAAAATTAAGAATAGTTGCTTGTGAATCAATGAAATCAATCAATAAGTTAATAAATAAAATTGGGGAAATTAATTCAAAAAATTAAAAAAAATGAAAAATTCGATCGTATTAGGATTAATATGTGCACTACCTTTAAGAAGGGTTTAAATAGATTAAGTAGGATTAAATGCATGGGTGAACAGTTTCCACCCATGCAAAACTTAGCAATATGTAAAAACAAATAATATAAGTATTAATATGGAATAGAAGGGGGGGTTGTTAGGTAGTAAGGGTTTTTTTTGTGGAGTAACTAGTTGGAGTTAGTATAGGAGTTGTATTCACTACATGTATGTGGGCATGTGAGGGGAAGAGTGGCATGGGAGGTGGAGGAATTGTTTGAGGTTGAGAGAGCCATGGTTCATAGAAAAAAAAAACATAAAATGACAAACAAAGAGGAAAAAAAGTAATTTTTCAAGAGGCTAAATATAAGCCGACAATATAAATTCCTTACAAATTAAATATAAATATTTTTGAAAAATTTGTATTGTATAATATCAAACATTATAATATAAATTTGTAGAAAATTTTAAAAAGAAACAATAAAATAACTTTTAACTTTTTCATATATATAGATATGAAACAATTTGTATTGTATAATATCAAACATTATAATATAAATTTGTAGAAAATTTTAAAAAGAAACAATAAAATAACCTTTAACTTTTTCATATATATATATATAAGAGAGAGAGAGAGAGAGAGAGAGAGAGAGAGAGAGAGAGAGAGAGAGTTTGGAAATGAGTAATTGAGATGAGATGTTTTAAATGGAAGATCACAAGTTCAAATCCCTCGTGGGTACTTACTATATATATATATATATAACTTAACTTAATGTGAAGGGAGAGAGTGAGGAGAAGATGAAACATTAGAGCAAATTTGGGGTCTAAAATGGGTCTTATAAAAAAATATGCTATGGACAAGTGTGCGATGAGTAAGATTTATCAAACCAATATAATTTAAATATTCTGGTAAACCATTAGGGATGAGTTGAATAATCGTTGACTCCATATAAATCTCACCTTCTTTAAGATTTGAAAAGTTCATCTCAAAATACAATAAATATATAATATTTTATAATATGACTACTTCCAAGTCTTTTAAAACTCAAATCTAACATTAATTAAAATGATAGTGTAGTGATTTTGAAGATCAGTTAATGGATAGAAATGGATTCATTCTGGGCACTCCACTCCTACAGCTAGGGCATCTTCATCATTTATATGGGGGCTCTAAATTAGGTGCATAATTTCCTTCCCTTTTTTTTCTTTTTTTGGTTAATTTTTACAAGATTATAGAAATATTTCTTATTTGCAAATAAACAATAGGATCTCTCGAAGAAAGCCAAAGTACCGAAACAAATAACACAAGAATTTATCTTGGGAAACCCAATTAGGAAAAACCCAGCAAAACTTTGTATAAAGATAATGATATTCTGGGAACAGGAAGAAGAAGAGAGAGAGAAAATATGTCTCGCAAATGTAACCCCAGAAAAATACTCTCCTAGACAGCTGTAGGCCACCTTTTCTGTCTGAGTGAATTGTTGTGAATTTGTGAGATAATGAGGACGGGCGCCTCCTATTTATTCTAATTTTCCAAGTGGAAAATCACTGGGGCCGACTTGCCAGTTTGACTGGGGTCAACTTACCTTGGGGAAATACAAATTAATTTTATTTTTATTCTTTTTCTTTTCTTATCTTTCCCCGGGGATTACATTGAATATTTCTAGGGTTTACATGAGTAGTTACATCAATATAATCTCTCATATGAGTTACAATAAGAATATATTCTGAATGTGCATAAGTTCCAACACTCCCTCTCAACGAGGAAGGTATTCTTCAGATATAGTCATAATCAAAATCATGAACATCGTGGTCTCTTTTATACATTTTAATTGTCTTGATCGTCTCTATACATACTAAAGGTCGTAAATATTTTATTTGTCTATCGAGAGGAGTCATCAAAGTACTATATGCCCATCTTTACTTGAGAACCTGGACATGCTTCACACGATCATCTATTGTCAGTTTATCTAAAGTGATGGTGGTTATTCTCCTACACCAAGTTGAAAATATGGGATAATAGAGGTCACCAACATGCACAACCATATACAAGCTATTCTTCTTAATAGTTGGCAGGAATACTCCAAAGAAAACCAGATAGAGAATATGAAAATGTAGTGGTCATTAGTGCACACGACCATCTATGTCCTTCCCATTTCAATATGCCAATGGGATTTATCCCATACCTGGATGAGAACATGGGTGAAACGAAGCTACCTGTGTGCATGACCATCTATAACATGTTCATCTAAATAGCTAGTGGGATTCCTCCGACGCATCAGATTGAGAATTTGAACGTATAGTGATCAATTGTGCACACGACTATCTGCTACCTGCTTGTCTCACAATGTTGATGGAATTTCTCCCATACATGGCTAAGATATAGAATAAGTAGAGGCACATATGTGAAATCATCATAGCAATCAGTCTCTACTTTCCCTCTCTACGAGGGACTCATTTTATTCTACTCCAAGTCTTCTGTGAAAGTATTCAAACTTTGTCCTGAGAAGAGGCTTGGTAAGAATATCTTTAGTTTGGTCATCTGTCGTAACATATTGTAACTCGACCACACCTTTCTGCACCATATCAAGAATGTAGTGATATCGAATCTCTATATGCTTCGTTTTATCGTGAAATATAGGATTCAATGACATATGTATAAAATTTTTATTAACACAATGAAATACAGTTGGTCCTATAATCTGGCCAAATAATCCCAGAAGGAGTTTTTGAAGCCATACTACTTCTCAAGTCGCTGTATTGGAATATACTCGGCCTTTGCAGTGCTAAGTTCTACTGAGGTCTCCTTCCTTCTACACCATGAAATTATTTTAGAGCCCAAACTGAAGAAACATATGGAATTACTTTTCCTATATGCAATACACCTAGCCCAAGTTGAGTCAGAAAATACTTGCAATTTCAAGTCACATCCTGAAGAATATCTTAGACCATATCCCATAGTTCCATGTATATATATGAGAACATGTTTTGCACAAACCCAGTTAATCTACCTCAAATTACTCATAAACTGGCTAAGGGTGTTTACAACAAAACATATATTTGGTCTGGTGTTTTCCAGATACATCAGAGACCTGATCAACTGGTGATACATGGTGGGGTCAATCATATCAGAATTTGAAGTTGAATCCTTCAGCTTCTTTAAATTTGCATTCATTGGGGTAGCCATGGAATTGCATTCCAACATCTCAAGTCTCTTCAAAATATCAACAGTGTATTTTCCTTGACTAACTAAAATTTCCTCCTGCCTCTGTCATACTTCTAATCCCAAGAAGTAATGCATCAATCCGAGGTCCTTCATTTCAACGTTAGAGGAAAGCTTATTCTTACACCATCCAATTAGTTTCTCATCTCCTATGAGAAACAAGTCATCCACGTACAAGACCAAAATCAATGACTCATTATCCTTAATATTTTAGTAAATATTGGGGTCTGCATCGCTTTTGGTGAATCCCAAGTTTACCATGTATCCCTCTATCCGCCCATACCAAGCACAAGGTGCTTGCTTGAGTCCGTATAATTCGTTTCTCAGTTTACATATGTGAGAATATTTCTTATGGACAATAAACTCTTCTGGTTGTTCAATATGATGCAACTTCCATCCCATAGCTAAAGCAATAGCAATGATGGTTTTGATGGAAGTATATCGATCCACAGGAGAAAATGTTTCATCATAGTAATTCCCTCTTTTTGAGAGAGTCCTATGGAAACAAATATGGCCTTGTGTTTCTCCACACTACCATATTCTCCGTGTTTAATATTGAAAATCCATTTGGAGGTCACTACTGACTTCCCCTCATGTCTCGGTACAACCTCCCATACGCCATTATTCATGATAGACTGGAACACCTCGGTCATGGAATCCTTCCAAACTTGGTGTCTGGATGCTTCTTCGTATGTGGTAGGTTATGAGTCAATGATGTGACTCATCAAGGATACATAACTTGAGAACCTCATAGGTATTTTTCTTTCTCGGTGGATTCCATGTGGAGCTTTGTGCCCCTCTACACCCTGCAATGTCTGTTGAGCCCATGTAGGTATTTTCTTACTGCCATATATGTGGGAGCATCATATCACTTAATTGGATCAATGGGATTGATCGGCTCATTCCTTTCTTCAGAATACCTCTTAATTTCTGGAGGGGAAGATGATATCATATTTTCATTGTGATCGATCTCCATGTCAGATCCTCTTCCTTTTCGGATAGCCATCTCTTCTTCAAAGGTCATGTCCCAACTGAATTTTATTTTACTCGATCCTAGGATGTATATTCTCTAAGCCTTTGAAGACTCACTGTTTTTGATGAATTTTCCCTTCTTACCTAAAGGTTCTAACTTTTCCTTTTTTTTAATCCTTGGGAAACTGAATGTAGATTGGATAGTCAAAGGTATGAAGTAAGTATCCATCCTAGTGATGACCACATTCATCAAGGATACTTCAATTGTCTTTTCTGAATCAAGAAAACAATGTCATTGGTGTTTCTATCATATGTAATATACCACGATCCTTATATTTGAGGGATAACTGAGTCTATCTCTTAGAAACTGGTTGAGTACGTCTTGTCCTCCAGAATGCATTTGTCATGCCTCTGACTAGAAAACTACTTTTCTTATATAGGTCGACATCCATAGAAGTCTTCCACTTATAATCGCCAAATCTCTACATGAGATCATTCTGGTTCTGAGAGTCATGCTTCTAGAGGATTTCTGATTTTTATCCATCCGTATATCAATGGGATTACTTATCCTTGTATATCATGGAATTCCATACAAGTTAAATCTCGTTAGATGGTTAGAAATATTTCATAAACAATGTATCAACAAAATAATGTAGGCAACTTTTAGTGAATGCTTCGCCACAACACACATATGGCCATTATTTGGATGCTTACGGTCTCCGTTATAGCATACCATTAAGTGTGTACTACTCCAAGAATGTTATAAAGGAGTTTTCATCCTATATGGGTTGTGTAACTTATGGCATGCTATTTAAACAAGCATGTGTATATCAAATACTACATAAGCCTACTTGTTAATAAAGGAACCACATGCTTAATCAATTCCTGAATCTAGGAATGTAGATCTCTGTAAAACATATTCAAAGTAACCAGATTTAATCTACTAGAGCATGTAAAATCAAATACTTATCTTTTTGTTTTTTGGTTCAAAGGATTCCATAACTAGAGTCCGCTAATATTCGTATGTTTCCTGGAAAATTGTCATAGTTTTGATTTTCATATCATTATTTTATAAGAATAAATCCGAACGATCATCATTCCTTATCTTCTTGTGAGGAGTGTCTTCATCAACATTAGTGATTGAGGCTTCATGCTTCCTCTTGTTTGAACTGTGACACTGTCTTGCATAGTGACGTATTTCTTACACTCAAAGCATTGTATGCGTGATAGGTCCTTCTTATTTTCCTTATGATCTAGAGAATAACTTGGTCTCCTAGATTGGCGTTTATGTTTTTGAAACTTACTTCATTTTCCCTTTCCTTTCTTAGCATGAGTGATGAAGAATTGATTTTCCTCAACTTGAGGACCATGGAGTCTTTGCCTTGTTGCAATCTTGGCTTCTTCCTGATTATAGTCTTCCCATAACTCGTCAAATTTGGTCACATTGGTTCGACTAGTTATGGTTTGGATGAAGGACCCCCAATATGGTGGAATACCATTCAGGGTGGTCATGACAAGAACCTTTTCTTCAAGGTTTTCTCCACTGGACCTTAGCTTGTCCCGTAGTTCGCTGATCCTCATGAAATATGAGGCAATGTTTTCGAACTTAGTCATCTTCATATTTGACAGTTTGTTACTCAATGTGATAGTCACATTGATGTTATTGTGTTCAAAAAAATTCTTCAAGGTTTTGAGCATATTTATAGTTGTCATATTTTCTGATATTTGCAAAACCAAGTGGTCTTTGACTGGGTCCACCAGAATCCTTCTTGCTTTCACACCACCCTTCCTCCACTAGGACTTGGCTTCTTCTGCTTCTAGTTCTGGAGTTTTCTCATTAACAAACTTAAAGAGACCAGTTTATTCTATAATGAGAAGAACCCTAGGCTTCCAGGATATGAAGTTGGTAGCCCCCTCAAGACAATCTTCAACCTTCATTCCAATCATCTTGTATGCATATCTGAACTAGAAACCCTACTAGGATTCAGGTCAAAAATGAAATTTTGAATTTGAAGAAACTAACCTCACAGATATATTTGCCTTTTCAAGGAGAGTTGAGGAGAGGTGAATTTTATCCAAGGTAGTGGCTTGATCAACACAAAACTTAAAACCTTAATTTCTGAAGTAGTAGAATTAGGTCAAAAATAAAACTTCTCGTAATTTGGATTTTCTTTCACCAAAAGATGTTCCTCCCTTAGAGCGAAGTTTCCAAAGCTCTTTTCCTGCTGAAGAGATGAGGGAAGGCCTTGGAAGATCAAATCCTAGCTTACGACAATGGGCTCTGATTCTAACAAATACACAATAGGATCTATAGAATAAAGACAAAGCAAATAAACAAATAACACAATAATTTATCCCGGGAAACCCAATTAGGAAAAACCTGCCAAACCTTCGTATAGAGATAATAATCTTATGAGAATAGAGATAAGAATAGAGAGAGAGAAAATATCTCTCGCAAATGTAACCCCACAAAAATAATCTCCTAGATAGTTGTAGGGCACATTTTCTGTTTGAGCGAATTGTTGTGAATGTGTGAAATAATGAGGAGGGGTGTTTGCGATTTATACTAATTTTCCAAGTGGAAAATCACTGGGGCCGACTTTCCAGTTTGGATAGGGACGACCTACCTTGGAAAAATACAATTTTTTTTTTAATTCTTTTTCTTTTCTATCTTTCCCCATGGTTTACATTGAAAATTTCTAGGGTTTACATGAGTAGTTACATCAGTATAATCTCTCGTAGGAGTTACAATAAGAATATATTTTGAAGTTGCATAAGTTCCAACATTTTTATGTTTTAGTTTTTTCTATATACACTCTTACATATTTACATAAATATGAGTAATTCACCACATTTTCCAAAAAATGTTAAAGCAATACCTAACACAGTTACCCTACAGAACCTTTATGTATTTATGGAGTCGGTATAGAAATGGAAGGAAGAAGGAGAGACTAAAATTTATGAATATATACAATCCTTAGAGAAACGTAGGGAAGAAAGAGAATCTAAACTCCAGATAGAGTTAAATCCATGCTCTATAATAAATTTACATCTTTTCTAGAAGAGATCCAAAAAAATAGAGGATAAGATAAAAAAAAATGGAGAACAAGGTAGAGATAATGGAGACTAGATTGCATGAAATGGAAATTCAAAAAACACCCGAACAAGGAGATACATACAAAATAGAAAATATAAAGTTAAAGGATAGGATTAAAGAGTTAGAGGAAAACGTTAACCACAACCTAACCCTAAATAATACATAAGGTAAAATAGATATCAACCCCTTAAAGAGGAAATGAATAAGATCATATAATTAGACCATGAGCGTAACAAAAGAGCTCTAAACCTCATAAATTTTTGTTTAAAAGAGGAGGAAGAAGAGGATACATTAGCCATTTTCAAGACAAAACTTCACATTAGGATACAAATTGAAACTATCGGTCTCATAGAAGCAAACAGGTTGGGGAATAAAGAAAAGGCTAATACAGGTTGGGGTTATCTCTACCGAATAAAAATACAACATACTCAGTAAGAAACCAAGTTTAAAAGGCTCAAGGATATTTATAAAGGAAGACCTCATTATAGAGGATTAGGACAAAATAAGAAAGGAGGTACAAAAGGTAAAAGAATCTAGGAAGAAGGAAAAATGGGCATTAATCAGAAGCAAGAAAGTTGTTATTAGAGATAGAAACCAAAAGGATAGTAATAAATAGCAATTTGACACACTCTGTATCTTCTCCTAGAACTGTAGAGGATTTCCATGGAGCAAAGGCCCTAAGTTAAGTTGGATCTCGAGCGAAGTTGATTTTGTATTATTGGTTAAAACTTGGGAACACGAGGATTCCAAGGTCCCTGATACAGATGGATATGTCCTATTGTCAATATGGAATAAATGTTCATGTCATAGAGGCATTGGGTGAATAGCTTGTTACATTAGGAAGAACATATATCCACATGTTAGGCTTTATAAGAAAGACCCTTGCACACAATTTATTTGGACAGAGATCACAAACATTAATGATGAAAAAACCTGCATATCCATATGTTATTTTTTCGAATTAGAGGAAATTTCAACTCAAAATGGGCCTTTTAACTTTGATTCAAATTCCATGTCATCATGTGTTAGCCAATGAAATTGCTTTAAATTTGAAATATTGTATAGGTCTTAAATTTTTTTTTAATATAAATTTGGGGATAGCTATCATAAAAAAAACTACTCTTTTTGTTTGTATTTTCGAGATATCTCCTCGTGTTTTTACTCAAATTTCGATCAGGAGAGCTTGTTGGATGCGGAATTAAATTTTGAATCCAACGAGTACCCACTTGGCATACTTTTGATGGACCCCGCTACCCCAAAAACAAGAAATACCTGAAAAAATGTGATGATAATGTCATCATCATGTTTTTTTAGGTATTTCTTGTTTTTGGGGTAGCGGGGTCCATCAAAAGTATGTCGAGTGGGTACTCGTTGGATGAGGAATTTAATTCCGCATCCAACGAGCTCTCCCAATAGAAATTTGAGTAAAAACACGGGGAGATATTTCAAAAATACAAACAAAAAAGTATTTTTTTTTCTTTTCTTCCTCCAAAATTAATAAATATTATTTTATTATTTTAACTATTATTTTATTAATTCTTTTTAGGAGGCCCATTTTGAGTTGAAATTTCCTCTAATTGGCATATTAATTCCAACTTCTATAATAAAAAAAATTAGATAAAATTTGTACTTATAATGGTTTAGAACATGATATTTCTAATTTAAGGAAGGAAGGAACTATCCTTTTCATGGGTGACTTCAATGTTCGAACTTCCAGTAACCAAGATATTCTTTTAAGGAACTATTCCAACCCTAATCCTCTTTGGTTACACTAAGACCTTGAGCTACTAATAGGTACAAAATAAGTTATGAATATCTAGGTGAGAATTTATTCGGGTTTGAGATGGTGAAATTTTGTAGTGGTCAAGATATTATCATTTGAAACAGTCTCACAAAATGGCCAAAATATATCCAAATGACTTGTATCCATGGGCTTGGAATTAATGTGGTAGATTACTACGCTATATATGATATCCCTATATACAACAAATTAATATATTTCAACATCTTCAACAACCATGAGCCCGACTCTGATCATAGACCTTTAATTATAACTCTCAATATCGCCATGTGTAGCGATCCCAAGGAACAAAATTATCATTGCCAAAAGCACTCGATATTCGATAAAAATAAAGCAGACATTTTTCTCCTTGATCTAAAAAATGAACTGTTTCCTTTATCTAGTATGGAGAATATAGAAAATATCTACCATAATTTTGCTACAACCCTCTCGCCGTCCATTAACAAGTTCTCTATTGAAGTCTCGACTAAAACGAGGAATAATAGAAGAAACCCTTGGTATGATCAAGACTGTAAAGATGCGAGAAAAGTAATTAAGCAAGCTACTACAAATTTGATAAAAATGGACAAGATAAATCACTCCAAAGACTTAATTAAAAAAAAAAAAAGGCATTATGTAAGTAAAAGGAAAGAAAATATCCTACACCTCTCAAAGGTGGCTCCTAAGAAATTATGGAGGCAAATTATAACTCACGGAACAAAATAAGACAATAAAATATCGTTAAAAGATTGGAATTCATATATTAAAAAGCTTTATGAATCCCCAGATATCAGAGATAACATTCAAACCCTTCTTACAACGAAATAAGTTTTCTCATTAGAAGACTTAGATTTCAAGGTTAAGCACTTAGAAAATGGAAAAGACAATGACATTGAAGGCAACCAAATGGAAATATTAAAAATTGGAGGGCCTATCCTCATCCCGGACATCCACAAACTCTGTAATCTAGCACTGAAGAAATGGTTTCCTACACCTTGGACTCAAAGCCTCATTATTCCTATTTTCAAAAGTGGTGATAAAAATGACCCCTCTAATTATTGGACTATTATGATTAGCCTTCTCTTAGCTAAGTTATATTGTATTATCTTAGAAAATAATATCAATGAATGGCTAGAAGTGGAAGGTAAGAGGGATAAAGTCCAAGCAGGTTTTAGAAGGAATCATTCAACCATAGACCACCTGGTTAGGCTTAGGATCATTGCAGAGGAATGTCATAATAATAAGTCTAAACTATTTTGTTGATTTGTGGATTTTATAAAATATTTTGATACAGTACCTATAAATAACCTGTGGAATAGGGTAGAATCAGCTTAAGGTTCCTTTTGAGTTGAGAGTTGCCGCGATAAGGTTATACGAAAAGTTCATTTCCAAGTTTAAGAATAACGAGGGGTGGACAATGGATATAAATTGTAATATTGGAGTTAAAAAAGGTTTCCCCCTCTCCCCTACCTTTTTTGGAATTTACATTGATAAGCTAGAAAATGTTTAGAAGAAGCAGTTTGTGTCGGTACAATATTAACTGGGATAGTTAACATCCTCCTACTTTATGCTGATGATATTGTTCTTATGGCAATGCGTCCTTCTGATCTCGATAAGAAAATAAGAATTATTAAATATTTTTGGTCTAACATGGGTGCGATTGTTAACATCGGCAAGACAAAAATCATGATTATAAAATCTAAGAAAGACACCTATGCAAATATTATTTATGATAATAGAAATGTAGAGGAAGTGACTTCTTACAAGTATCTCGGAATTGATATTCATCACAAGATCAATTGGAACTATAGAATTGAGAAAAGGATTAATGGAGGGTGGAAAGCTTATTTTGGTATTGAAAACAATTGTAAACCAACCTTTAGACACATGACCAAATTAGACAAGGGAGGATTAATAATCCTAATAGTATGGTATGATCATGCCAAATATTTTGTACTAAGTCCTTAACAACATCAATTAGCTTCATATCTCAACAAGGCAACCTGCCGACAAAAGCCCAACAATATTTTACACCTGGAGTCTCAAGATTTTCTCTTATAATAGAGTACTTCTTAACAGGTTTTCTATTTAATTTAAGTATGTGAGAAGTGTGTGACAGGAGGCAATGTTGCCGTTTGGACTTTCTTACAATTGATTCTGATAACACACAACGAGCTGCACAAATATATTTAGTACGAAACGTCTTCCCAATCGCATTAAAAGTAGATTGGACATTTCTAACAATATGATTGTTAGCCTATGAACTTCTAACCATATTTATGCCCAGAATTATCCTAACAACAACTAAACAATTTGACTTTAGAAAACATAGTAATAATTGACATTTACCTGCATTGCCTTTGGATTCAAAATATTCCTTCATTAATTTGCTACAATTCGAATCGATAGTGCATTTGGGAAACTTACCTTCAAGGCCTGACACACAAATTTCATCCACATGGATATGTTTAGGAGTCCTTTTTCTTGCACTAGACTGTCGAGGTAGGGAAGGTGGACATGATCTACGAATCCCAGAGCTTCATTGTTGTGGTGCTTCATTCACATGGTTGTCCATATTGGGAGTGTGCTCGACATGGTTGTGATATTATTGGAGAGATTGCAAATTAATGATTGCTCCTACGTCTAACACTTGATACTCAGCATATCTCAATATACCTATCATATTCAAGAGATTCAGCGTGGCTCGTTGATGGATATTTGGTTGGAGACTATGTTGACGTTGGAATTTGAGTTGGGTCCGTTGGACACAATCGCTTCACCCGTGGTTCAAAACTAGAGGTTGTTATGGAATCAACTGTGTTAGGATCGGTCACAGTATCAGTGGAAATGTCTGGACCATGTCTCACTCTGTCCATTTCCAACCGAGCCTTTTCTCTTACCTCATTTTCCTTTTCAATAGGAATATTCCTTCTAGTTTTTCTTACTCTTTTATGTGAGTTTCCCATCTCCAAAATTTTCTTTATCAAAAATATGAGGTCTACCCCTGCATAAGAAGCAACAAATAAGGTATTAGTTTCATTATACAAGAAACATGATGCGTTCCAACATAATTAACTAAATTACAGATATGTTAGTATGGTAATTATTGGCATTGATACATAAACATTGATTAAAGGTTGTTCTTTGTGTTCGAACTAAAGTTTCATTTCTATACTCTATTTGAGTCAAGTAAAGAGAGTCAAGTTTGCATATATTACAACTATAGGATTATGACTTCCTTTGTGTTAAAAAAAGTAGTGGAAGTCACAAGAATATGAGTGAAATATTCTTCATTTCCAACGCCTTTGGACGAGATGACATTACACGTAATATGCCACATTAGTTGTGAGGGAAGACACAAGTTGGTGTTTGGATGTCTTGGGAATAAATTGAATAAATTACACTCATTAAGATACACTAACTAAAGAGAACAAATTGACTAATTACACAATGAGGAGGTTGCAAATCCCCCAAAGGAAGGAGAAATCATTGAGGTAGAGGCATCCCTGTCAAGCTCAAAGGCATGTTATGATAAATGTAGCATGAAGAGGAGAGTATGGACAAGTTGGTGAACTATTCAATATGGACCCTCTCCCATGATTGCTTCCAAGGTTTCTATATAAATTGAAGAGTCTCAAGAGAGAACCTCATCTATTCCATCCTTGTGGGAAATCAAAATATATTCATCTGCAAATCATTATTGGTCTACATTGCATACTTCATATTGTATAGAGAATATGGACAACTTGGTGAACTATTCAATATGGACCCTCTCCCATGATTGCTTCAAAGGTTTTTTTTTCAAATTGAATTGTCTCAAGAGATAACTTCATCTATGTCATCATTGCATGAAATCAAAATATATTCATGTGCAAATAATTATTGGTCTACATTGCATACTTCATCTTGTATAGAGAATATGGACAACTTGGTGAACTATTCAAAATGGACCCTCTCCCATGATTGCTTCAAAGGTTTAGATGTGAAGTTGGGAATTATTCTTGTGAAATTAATTTTTGTCTACGAGAGAGATATTGTTGTAGGCATATGATAAAACATAAATCAATGAAATGCTATCAAATCTTGTGAGTGAAAACAATTATTTACAATTCATCATACCTATTCAAAATGATCTCTTCTTGCAATAAAAACTTGTAGTTTGAATGTATCCACTAACTTCTAAGACCACTGAATATATTTGTTAGATTCTAAGAGTGATCTTCTATCCAATATATTAAAGAGTGTCCAATTGATGATTGAGTGTGAGCCAAGTTGCAAAGTTCGAGAGCACAAAATGCATGAATAGTGGTAGAAAACCCGTGAAAATTGGTAGCAAACTCGAGAAGGGAGATCTCTATTTTTTTAAACTAGAAATAGGAGCATGCACGCGTGTCTAGCA
>LPNX010209036.1:87175-109675 GCA_001517045.1 Pseudotsuga menziesii | reverse complement strand
CATGGTCATCATCATCATCATCGTCTTCGTCGTCATCCTCATCATCCTCATCATCATCACATCCACCATCATCATCATCATCATAGTCATCATCATCATCATCATCGTCATCATCATCATCATCATAGTCATAGTCATAGTCATCGTGATCATCATCGTCATTGTCATCATCATCATCCTCATCATCATCATTGTTCATCATCATCGTCCTCATCCTCCTCCTCATCATCATAGTCATTATCCTCATCATCATCGTCGTCATCATCATCATCATCATCATCATCATCATTGTTCATCATTACCATCATGGTCATCATCGTCATTGTCGTCATCATCATTGTCGTCGTCTTCATCATCATCATCATCATCCTCATCATCATCATCGTTGTTCATCATCATCATCATCATTGTTCATCATCATCATCATCATCATTGTCAAAATCCCAAAATTTTCAAAAATTTTAAAATTTTGAAAATACGTATAATATTCATCAATGCAGTCAGCTAATTGTTTTAATTAGTTATATGTTAATGATTTCATAATTTGAATTATCTACTTGATGATGTTTATCTTATAGAATAATTCTTTTTCAGTTTAATGACTTATTTTTCTTTGCGACAACAAGGTGGAACTATCTTGGTATTCTGGGGCTTACTTAGCTTTGAGCTAACGCAGAAAGTTTCCCTGTTCTTACAAATTTACAGGTAAGAAAGATCCAGTGCTGCTTGTCAATATTCATAAAGCATACAGATATATGTTCGTTGCAAAAATAATAGCTCAGCAAAAGAATATAAATGTTGTTTCAATTTCAAAAGCTTTTATGAGGTAAAATCATTAAATTGTTATTCTTTTTAAAGACGCCATGGAAACGAGATTCAGCCCTATCAGTATTGATGACAGTTTATTTCTCTCTCTAGTTGTAATTTATAGTTTTTATTGTGTACTAATATCCTCGATGTTTATCAATGTTTACCAAGTCGTTGTGTATAAACACCTTGAATCTTTCTTTACACGCAGATTAAAGATGGCAGGGTTTTTACGTTAAGGGTCTATCTTAAATTGTGAACATAAACCATTTACGTCATGATAGATTTGGTTACTCCTTGTGATATGAAAGTAATGCGCAAATGATAGTGAGTTCTTTCATACTTTTATTCTATCTTCTAAAGATTTGAGGTTTTAAAGGAACTATATCCCCATTGCATACTGGTATCAATTAGACTATGTTAGTGTTGATGAACTAAGTTCCCCTACACATAACTTACTTGGAAGATATCGTCCAGTTAATGTTATTAAGTCATCAAAGTTACCTACTGACAAGCCTGATAAATACGATAAGGCTTAACATTTTTATTTGTAAACTTAATAGTTTATATATATAAATACTTCAATGCATGACTAGAATTAATCTAGCAAGATAAGTATCTTATCATAAGAAGGTTTTATGAACTCCTTTTATAAATATTAAAAAGGCATAACCTTTGATAGAGTTATAGTTGTTTATTGAACGAATACTTTGCAATGTATAAAAGAAAGGGGGTCATAGAATAGACCGCGCCCACGATGAGTATATGGTTTAACCTTTTGACCTAAAGTTATAATCATTTAATATATGCATTCTTTGGTTGCATAATGTGCTAAGTCGTATAAAGGTTCATATTCTCGCTACGTTATAATCTTAACTTTGTTACTAAAGTCCTTCTTTAACACTGCAACGTGCAAGCTTGGTTGACTCTGAGGGTATAGATCATGGTGGAACTTTCGAATCACCATATGATTGGAATAATAATATCCTCTTGATTACACGCCGGGACTATAGGGATTTACCCATTGCATGCAAATAATTTCAAATGACTACGTGGACTCATCATGGCCAAGTGTTACGTAGTTATAAGGCAATTACAACCGTAACTTGACATTCCCTCCGTTGTTCTCGGCCTCCGACTACTCTGCTACTGCATTTCAACTTCCATGTCGATTTCTGCAACTAGTTTGAATGACAGTCTCCTAACTTGCTTCTTGTCTTTCGCCCTTCGCAAACTTGCCTTGGAAACTGAGAGAGAAGAGCCGTAATAGGAAACCTCTGCTACTTAGACTGGGTTGGTTGTTTTCCTCCGGGGTTTTAACTTTCACCGCTTTCTCAGTTCGGAGTTTACAAGATTGTAAAGTCCCTTTCTTCTTTGGCTCAGTAGTGGGAGTCGTGGCTTTATATCTTGAGATTTGTTGGGTCATAGGGTTTCCCAGCATACTGTATTTTTTGTTGAATAAAAATTGCGGCCCAAGCATTTATAATTGCTTAGCGTGTTGCTCCTACTCTCGGTCGCTGTTGGTCGTGACTGTGTTAGTAATCTCCTTCTTTCTTGTAGCAGATGAAGGGTTTATTTCTCTTTACGTTGGTGGCAGCACTTCTATTTGTGGGTGGTTACGTTACCCTGAAGTTTTAGGTAAGAACTGATATCAAATATTCGTTATCTTTACAGTTCTGTTTCATTACATCATTGCTTATATTAATGCAATATATTAATAGTATTGTGTTTGATGATACACAGGTGTTGACCTGTCCTTCTGCGTGGTTGGTGCAAGGCTGGGACAACCACTTGCTCACGGGTAAGCCTTGGATATCCCATGGCAGTTCGTCCTTGTTCAGTCCCTTATGGGACATTCGATGGTTGGTCGTCGTAGCCTGCAAAACCCTCGTGGTTTTGGTTTACTTGGGTTAACTTGGTTTGCTGTTTATTTGTTGATGTTATACCCTTGCTTTATGCGAGGCTTCCGGCTTCGGCTGTGACCTGTAAATTTTGATTTTTGTTCTAGTTTTTGTGTATAGAAAGTTTAAAAGAAGGAACGCTGGTAAATCCTTACTCTGTTAACTCTTGAAGCCGAGAGGCATTAGAAGGAGCTTAAACTCTTTCATTTGATACCTCTATTGTAAATTTTGATATACTAGGGTTTTACCCTAACTTGGCCATATGAAGATGTATTTATTATTTATTTAAATTATCTTTTATTTACAATGTAATACTGTAATTTATTTGGTTATTACTTATATTGTATAATGGGTGGTTGAGCTCGGTGAATAGAGCATGTCTATACTCTGTTAGTTTATTTCCTGCGAGTTATTACATTTGAATTTACCCTGTAATATTATTTGAATGTCACCTATTTAGGATAACTGTACATTGTTTTTATACTATCTTACTTTAATTCTCTCTGTTCTAATAAGATTGTAAATATTATTTTATAATTGTTAACCTTCAGAAAATAAGTAATTTAATGTTCTTAGAGTTGTACTTATGTAACTGATAGTTACATCTTTAAAGTACAAAATTTGTATTTACTTGATATTTATTATAGTGAGAAAAGAATGTTATTTTACCTGCAAGTAATGTTGCTCCTATAATTATATATATTATCTTTATTCTTAGTCTATTTATAGGTGTATAATGAGAAAGTATTCTATTGTTGTATTCGTATGCTCTCTATACTAAATAATTTATAAGAAGTCCCTTCTGTATTCTATGTTACCTTATTTATATTATAATATTAGTATTTATAAAATAAAAGAAATAACAAACTATCTATGTTCTTTCCTTTAAAATATATTGTAGTGTTTGTTTAAATTTTATAAGAGATAGGTTAGTAGCTGTAGATCTTGTTTAAGTTCAGCTAGATAAAAATGAAAGAATTATTTACATTACCAGCCATAAATAAAATCTTAAACCAATTAGTTTTATCTTTAGAAATAAATCTAGGTTTATCTACCCTTACTCATAGTTTGGTTGCTATAAATACAGTAGTTATTTATCCTAAACAGGATAAGAAATAAACTATAGAGTTTGAAAGGCATTTTTATTCAACCTAACACTAGACATTTTAACTATTATATTATTTTCCTTTGGTTTCAAAATAAGTAGAAAGATTACTGAAATAAATGTTGTATAGAGAATTGTTATATCTACCAAAACATACTACTGTTAGTATAATGATATAGCTTCCTTTTCTTTTCTAATAATATGACAATCACAGTCTAGGTCTAACACTACTCCATGTACAGAATAATATTTCTTTTGATAACAAATAAAAGAAAACATTCTAGTAATCGAGCTAACATCTTATTTTATATTTACATCATACTTTCTTCATTTAAATACACCTCCTGTGCTAGAGTACGATCTGGATTACTCCAGATGGGGAAAAACACAGGTAGGATTTGTTTCTCATTAAGAATAATTTCATTACTAAACAAACTAAAATATTCTATCCTCTAAGTTTACATCATAACCTGGAAATGCATCATTCAATCACACACATATATTAACATAGAAATTAGTAAATAGCAAAACCTGTTCTTAGTGCTTGGTCGACAACAGCAATGGGAGGCCATTCCTACCTACCAACTCCTGGAGAGCGCTCAAACAGCGACTCTTCAGGACCCTCGAGCCTGCTCTGGTCTCCCTGGATGGAACTAGGTGAAGCAAATGACCAAGTACTAGTCCTAAGACTCAATACCAAACCTGAACTCGTCAGACAAATCTCTCAGCTAGAAAGCTGTATCAGATCAAGTTACTGTAGTTTATCCCTCAAACACCTTCCTTACAATTTCCCTTTTTCCCAATGAATTCCTTGAAGTGCATTCCTCCTGAATGATTCTTCTCTTGGAAAATATCTGAGCAGCCTCAGCTCTCTACATTGGGCACTTTTAAAAGATTGCCTAGGTATTTTTGGGTTAGTTGTCATTAATTGAGCCACCTGCTCTGATCCCACTTTCTTGGGGGATCATGACCCCAAATGTAGGGAAGTTGCCACCTGCAACATAGGAAGTGTTTGAGGATGCTGCCACTTGTCCTTTTTCTCTCTGTTTGTGCCAAAAATTGTTCTTAGACTACAAGAAGAACAAGTCAACACAATCTCAAAAGTAAAGTTAAATAAAATAGGTTTTAGGGTTTTAAAAACTTCATCAACAAGGAGGAAATAAACATCCACAAGCTAATACATAACTGAGTTATGCAAATTGGATAAACTGGGGATCAAACACATCCCAATAAGCCATAAACATTACACATGAAATACTAATTCCACCCACAGGTTACAAGCATTTACATGAATAAAACTTTAAACAAGAAATGAAATTGTAGACTGAGCAATCAAATAGATAAAAAATGAAAAAGCATGACAGGTAAAAGGGCTTATCAGTTTATATATAATCAATAACAGTCATCCACTTACATAGGAGTTATAAGTGCTAGCTTGAGAAATCAAAGCTCCAAAAGCCTCTCCTTGAGTGAAAAATCCCTTCCTCAAAACTGTATGTTTGTCTTCCTTTTATCATTACAAAAGTAAAGTAGTTCCATAAATACCTTATAGGTCAAAATTTGAAACAGTTATATCAATTAGTTACATGATAACTCAAAATATTTAAATATAATTAACCCAAAAATATCAAATCGGATTTGGGGAAATTTGGCGAATTTCTGGAAATTTGGGTCTCAAATACGCCTTCATATCTTTTGATCCGGAACACCTGTGTAAAAAATGAGAGAATTTTTTTTTAAAATGAGTATGTTATGAACAAAAACCTCTCTTTTTTTTTCAAAATTCCTCTTCAATTCATTGAAATATGTTCTGCAAATTTGTGACTAAAACAGGAAATTATTAAATAATTCAAACCCTTAAAATAGGCCACAAAGCTGAATTCGAATCTCTCAAACGATAATAGATGTTGCAAAACTGAGAGAGGTTTTTGTGAATGAGTCTATTGTAGACAAAAACCTCTTTTGTTTTTCTTGAATTCATTTCCATATCCTCGTAATATTCTCCCAATGACAATGACAAAAACAAGAAAAACATAGCTGCTACAGGAATCTCCTCATGAAAATATTTGACAAAGGACTCAAAAATGAGAGTTAGATTATAAATAAAAAAATTGGAATAAACTTTTATTATAAGTTTTTGAAATCTTAAATATGTACATATTAACTAATAAGCTCAAAAGACAAACCTTAAAACTAAAATAATGAAATGATTCAACCATTAAAAGCATCAAATCCAACCAAAATTATTGATTGTAAAAAATTCTTAAAATCAACATGAAATATAAAATCATTTTAAACCAACGGTTGAAAATTAGGAAACTAAGAACAAGATCTAGTTATAACATCTAGCTCTTGCTGCGGGATGAAGTTCTCCTTGTGAGGCTTCAAGAACCTGTAGACCTTGTGCCTTATTCATTGGGTGATGGAGTCATTTACCAAATCTCTGCAACTTTGTCAAACTCTGAACACATACCTCTGAAATGAAAAAATATTGCTACAAACTAGCATACTGAAAAGAATCTATATGCTCGTATAGAGAGCTTATTCTGCTATTTACTCTTACTTCTAATCGGAGAAAACAACCCAATCAAGTGTAATCATACTTTCAGTGAAGCCAAGAAACCATTTGACTGAGAATCATAACTTCATGCATGCTACTGTTTGAGAAAACCCATAAAAGATGTGATAAATGCAATAAAGAGTCTATAGACAGCTGATACTTATGACTGGAAATAGGAAGTATGCCAAAATATGGAGCATTAGAAACCTTTGAAAAATACCAATCCATCCAAGAAGCCATGGGATCATGAAATTTCCGATTTAAAACTTCAATGTCTTCATTATATTCATCATAAAGTGAAGCATTCTCTTCCTCTCCATTGCTGCTCTTTTTAAACTTTGGATCAAGAATGGAAACCAAGGGCTTTTCAAACTGCTTCTCGACCTTTAAATAAAACCCTTGATCAAAACTTGAACAAATAAAATTCTGAAAGTGACCATAAGTCAAGAATGGCAACTTATTTCTTATATCAATAGTAAGAAGTTGAAGAGCAACAACTTCTTCTTCATAACATGATAATCTCATAACAGGAACTAAGAAATTTCTACTATAATCCACTGAAAGTATGTTATCATCAAAAAAGTCAGCAAACTGATATGAAGAATCAACACAAGCATCATTTATATCCTTGTTCATATGAAAATCTGAAAATGATGAAGAAAACTGTCTTAAATATGAATGATACCTACGTTCTTCTTCCTGTTCATAAGCTTGTATATCTTCAACATGAGCCTGATCTCGAAGTATTTTTCAAGCTCGAATGTTCTCCTCCACTCCTTTTGCATCCTCAAACAATTGTCTTAAAGATGATGATTTTATTTCTAACAAGAAAAAGACAAGATCTGGATGTTGAGCCATAACATAATATACCATAGCAAGTTTTTCCGAAGGTCTGATTTCCGTAGGCATACTAATATAAAAACTTTGAAACCTCCAATTAAATTTAGTAATTGGCTCATCATTTTCCCTTTTCAAACTATAAAATTCGGAAAGAAATTGATCATAAGATTTATTCTCACCCCAATACTTCAAAAAGACATCATGTAACTCTTCCCACGATCCAATTGAACCAGCTTTTAAATCTCGAAACCAAAACCCAACATCTCTAGCAAAGGATTTCGAAAATAACTTCATGACAACATCCTCATGCATGATTTCAAAATTATCAATGAAATTATGAAAAGATTCTAAATGCTTCTCTGCTGTAATATGGTCTTTTCCAGTAAAATGGGGAAGATATTCAACAAAGTAGGAAGGGTAAGGATGTAAGAGAGATGGTAGCCTAAGAGGTCTAAACATCTTCTGTCTGAGTCTAGACTGAAAATCTATGAGTTGAAAATGAGGTTCAACAAGTTGTTTGGAAGTTTCAGCAGTGATGGTAGAAGGTAATAGATCAGCTTTATTCTCTACAAGATGACCAGAATAATCAGCTTCAAGTGATATGGGTATATGTATATCATGCTGAACATGTATTTCAAATGAAGGAATAGGATCAACATCAATAACACAAGAAGAATGCAAATTTTCTTCTTCCAAAGTGGGATATGTTCTTGAAGGTTTATGATCATCGGAATAAACAAAACAAAAAATAATTCTTTTGACATGCAATGGGAAAGATAGTAAAGAACCGATGAATAAGAATAAAACCTCATGGAGTAAAGTAACAAGCTGATATCCAGTCTTTCCATTTGGCTTCTTCATTTTTTTGTCAACAAAATTCTCCTTGCAGTGGAATATTTAATCGTGGAGTCACCGGTGAAAATTTGTAGTCTAAAATATTTTCTAACTTTGTTCACCTCTCAAAATTAGAAGAGTAATGATATCCCAGGGAAGATATACTTCAGCTTCATCCATGGCAACGGTGCCAAAGATGTTTGTGCCAGAAATTGTTCTTAGACTACTAGAAGAACAAGCCAACATAATCTCAAAAGTAAAATTAAATAAAATAGGTTTTAGAGTTTTAAAAACTTCATCAGTAAGGAGGAAATAAATATCCACAAGCTAATACAGAACTAAATCATGCAAATTGGATAAACTGGGGATCAAACACATCCCAATAAGCCATAAACATTACACATGAAATACTAATTCCATCCATAGGCTACAAGCTTTTACATGAATAAAACTTTAAACAAGAAATGAAATTGTAGACTGAGCAATCAAACAGATCAGAAATGAAAAAGCATGACAGGTAAAAAGGCTTATCAGTTTATATATAATCAATAACAGTCATCCACTTACATAAGAGTTATAAGTGCTAGCTTGAGAAATCAAAGCTCCAAAAGCCTCTCATTGAGTGAAAAATACCTTCCTCAAAACTGTATGTTTGTCTTCCTTTTATCATTACAAAAGTAAAGCAGTTCCATAACTACCTTCTAGGTCAAAATTTGAAACAGTTACATCAATTAGTTACATGATAACTCAAATCTTTAAAGATAATTAACCCAAAAATAGCAAATCGGATTTGGGGAAATTTGACGATTTTCTAGAAATTTGGGTCTCAAATACGTATTCATATCTCTCTATTCGAAACACCTATGTCAAAACTGAGAGGGGTTTATTTAAATGAGTATGTTATGAACAAAAACCTCTCTTGGTTTTTCCAAATGCCTCTTCAATTCATCGAAATATGTTCTGCACATTTGTGACTAAAACAGGAAATTATTAAATAATTCAAACCCTGAAAATATGCCACAAAGATGAATTCGAATCTCTCAAAATATAATAGATGTTGCAAAAATGATAGAGGTTTTTGTGAACGAGTCCGTTTTAGACAAAAACCTCTTTTTATTTTCCTGAATTCATTTCTATCTCTTCGTAATATGCTCCCAATGACAATGACAAAAGACAGGAAAAACAGAGCTACTACGGGAATCTCCTCATGAAAATATTTGACAAAGGACTAAAAAATGAGAGTTAGATTATAAATCAAAACTTGGAATGAACTTTTATTATAAGTTTTTGAAAGCTTAAAAATGTACATATTAACTAATAAGCCCAAAAGACAAACCTTAAAACTAAAATAATGAACTGATTAAATCCTTAAAAGCATTAAATCCAACCAAAATTATTGATTGTCAAAAATTCTTAAAATCAATATGAAATATAAAATCATTTTAAACCAACGGTTGAAAATTAGGAAACTAAGAACAAGATCTAGTTATAACACTCTCCACCTAGTTCCTTCCACTAGTTTGACCAGTAACACTCTTATTAACAGCTCTCCCAAGTTGTTGTCTCCACTTTTATTTATTAAAAATAAAATATTCAGAATTACATTCCACATCTTTTGACTCTGCTGAGTCATCAGTTTCAACTTAGCATTAAATTTAACATAATGTCTTAGGAATCAATTTAAAACAAATAACATTATTTTACAAAATTGGGGTATGTGACATACACACCCCCTTAAAATATAACATCGTCCTCGATGTTAGTTATTCTTCATCCTCCGAAGTTCCCTGGAACGGAATTGGATATGCTTCTCGCATCGTACTTTCCAATTCCCAGGTGGTTTCTTCAAGATTAAGGTGCTTCCATTGCACCTTCACCTTTCCAATGGTGCGGTTTCGAAGTGTAATTTTCCTCCTCCCGAGGATACAGTCCGGTTCCACCAGAAATTCTCCTTCTGGTTCCACTTGTACAACATTCCAATCAACCACATGAGTAGCATCATGAACATATTTCTTTTAAACAGAAATGTGAAAAAAATGATGTACTCTCAAGTTAGGTGGTAATGCTAGTTGGTAGGCTACTTGGCCAATCCTAGACAAAATTTCAAATGGACCACAGTAACGTGGTGTCAACTTTGCACAACTCCCCAGTCTTAGAGAGATTTTCTTGGGCCTTACCTTGATGAACACATGTTCACCTACCTGGAACTCCTTTGGAGTTCTTTTCAAGTCTGCTTGAATTTTTTGTCGATCCTGTGCCACCTTCAAATTTCCCTGCACTTGCCTCACAATTTCCTCCATTTCTTTCAACAATTATGGACCTAACACCAATCTATGTACTGGATTATTCCAAGAGATAGGAGTGTTGCATTTGCGTCCATATAAAATTTCAAATGGACTAAATTTCGCTGATGACTGATAGTTATTATTATATGCAAACTCTACTAGATGTAAATAGTCCTCCCACTTACCTGGCCGATCTTTCACATACATTCTCAATAAATCTTCCAGTACCTGGTTCACTCTTTCAGTTTGTCCATCTGTTTGAGGATGGAAGGAAGTACTGAAATTCAATGTTGTATTTAATCCTTTAAACAAGGACTTCCAAAAGTTTCCTGTAAACTTAGGATCGCTGTCTGAGATTATAACTTTCAATACTCCATGTAATCGAAAAATATGCTTTAGAAAGATATCAGCTATATTGGCAGCCTTGTAAGTAGTTTTAACAGGTATAAAATGAGTTGCCTTGCTTAACTTATCAACCACTACCATAATAGAGTCATTCTGATTCTGATTTCTAGGCAGTCTAGTAATAAAATCTAAGCTAATCACTTCCCATTTCTAGCTAGGAATAGGTAAAGGTTGTAGCAAACCAGCTGGGTGTTGGTGTTCGGTTTTTACTTGTTGACATTCTAAACACCTTGCAATATATTCAGCTACTTCAGTTTTCATATTTGACCAAAAATATTCTTTTCTTAGCATGGTTATAGTCTTTTGATAACCTGGGTGACCTGAATATGGTGTTTTATGGACTTCATTCAGAATTAATAGCTTAACCTTAGGTACATTTGGTACATACAGTTTATCTTTATATAGTAAAAATTCATTTTCATTTAAACTATAACCTTTTATTAAGCTTTCTGTAGGTTCTTCCTTAGCTGTAATTTGCAACTTTTGATAAATTTCATCTTGTTTTACCCCTTCTTTAAGTTGTTCATTTAAATCTAAAACGTAAGTGCTGATTGCTGCTGTAAAGTTCATCTTTGCGTTTCTACTTAATGCATCAGCCACCTTATTTTTCTTACTCTTTATATGTTGGATTTCAAAGTCATACTCGCTTAAGAAAGCTAACCACCTAGCTTGTCTAGCGTTTAAATTAGGATGATCTAGAAGATATTTCAATCCTTTTTTATCAGTCATTAAAATAATTTTTCTGTCGATTGAGTGATGTCGCCACATTTTTAAGGCATGTATTATAGCTGCTAGTTCCAGATCATAAGTTGCATAATTATTTTCGTGAATTTTAAACTTTCTAGATTCATAGGCAATGACATGCCCTTCTTGAGTCAGAACACCGCCTAAGCCATCATTACAGGCATCAGTGCACACTACGAATTCTTTATTAGGATCTGCTATTCTTAGAATAGGTGCACTAGTCAATAAAGTTTTTAATTTCTTAAAGCTTTCTTCACGTTTCAGGTTCTAGTCAAAAATTTTTCCTTTATTTTGCAAGGAAGTTATCGGATTTGCTATCTGTGAAAAGCCTTCAATAAACCTCTGGTAATAACCGGTAATTCCCATGAACGACCTAACATCCGTCACATCTTTAGGAACCGGCCAATCTTCGATTGCCCGTATCTTTTCAGGATCTACATAAATTCCTTCCTTAGTCACTACGTGACCTAAATACTGAATTTTATCCTTAAAGAAGTCACACTTACTAAACTTTGCGAAGAGTTGATGTTCTCGCAACTCTTGCAAAACAATTTTTAGGTGTTCTTTATGTTCTTCTGTTTTTGAGTAGATTAGGATGTCGTCGATAAACATGACCACAAACTTATCTAAATACTTATGCATTATATTATTCATTAGACACATAAAGACAACTGGGGCATTAGTAAGCCCGAATGGCATTACGACAAATTCGTAGTGTCCATATCTTGTTCTAAAGGCTGTCTTGAAGATATATTCATCTTTAATCTTTACTTGATGATATACTGACCTCAAATATATCTTCGAAAACACCGTGGCTCCACGTAGTTGATCGAACAGATCATCTCTACGGGGCAACGGATATCTATTTTTGATAGTCATCTTGTTTAGCTGACGGTAGTCTATGCATAATCTCATAGTTTTGTCTTTCTTTTTAACAAAGATGACCGGTGCCCTCCAGGGAGACACACTAGGTCAAATGTACTTTTTATCAATTAACTCTTTTAATTGTGATTTTAACTCATTAAGTTCCAATATGTTCATTCGATAAGGAGCCTTTGAACTAGGTATCACACCTGGTACCAGTTCAATGGTGAAATCCAATTCCCTCTTTGGAGGTAATCCTGGAATTTCTTTTGGGAATACGTCAGTATATTATTTTAAAACAGGAATATTTTTTATTTTTAACTTATCTGTTTTAGTTTTACCTTCCTTATCTGTAATAGTTACTGCATAGGCTTTACATCCTTTTCTAACAGCTCTTTTAAGTTGTAAAGCAGAAATCTGTCTTACTATAGTTTTTCTAGGAATACCCTTAACCTTTACTGGTTGTTCATCACTATTTAGGCATGTAAAATTTTTATCGTAATAGTTTAAAATTAATTTATGCTGTTCTAACCAGTCCATACCAATCAACAAATCATATGAGCCAAGTGGCAAAACATTAAGCTTAACTACAGTTTCAAATTCATCCATAAGTAAAGCACCTTCTTTTACAAAACAAGTTACTTTTCTTTTTGCCCCAGTGGCTAATTGAACTAACCAAGAATTCTCAAACTTATCGATAGACAACTTACATTTTTCCACTATCTGAGGTGCAATATAACTGAGACTAGCTCTTGGATCGATTAAAATGATTACAGGGATTTGGTTAATCATACCTTCTACTTCCACCATGGAAGTCTGATATTCAGCTTGGCGGTTCTCCAAATCCGCGTTAATTTTGGGCATGCTCCTTGCTAGTTCCCCAACGGTCATCTCCTCCTATATAGTATGAATATTGCTAACAGTCTTTTTCCGGTTTGGACAGACCGAGGCATAGTGCGGGCCATTACATTTCCAGCACTTAACAGGCTCTTTACGTTCAAAACTCTTGGTAAAATTTCCATGGTTATTCACAGTCTCCTTTCCCTTAAAATTATTCGAATTGTTGGAAGTATTATTCCTATTTCCTTGGAAATTCTTGTTGTTAGAATAATTTTTGGTCTTATTATTCTTGAAATTTCTGTGAGGTACAAATTCCTTCTTCTTAAATTCAGGCTGATTGTTATTTTTCTTAGCCTTCCAATTAGCCAGTCCTTCTTTCTTTCGGTTCTGCTCAAAATAAAAGTTAGCCTTCCTCATAGCTTCCTCCAAAGTCTTCGGGTTATCATATTCAATTCTATCTTTAATATGATAAGGTAGACAACTAAGAGATCACTGTATTTTTGGTTTCTCGTCTACTAGGTAGGGTACATACCTAAGTAAACTTAAGAATTTGCTGTTCAGATCCTTCATTGTCATTGAACCTAACTTCAATTCATAAAAATCTTTAGCTCTTTCCTCGTAATACTGCTCAGACAGAAATTTATTTTTGAAATACCTTTTAAAGGTACTCCAATTAACTTCTTTTTCTCTTATACCCTTGACTCTCTTCAAATATTGCCACCATATGTCAGCTTTTCACGAGAGGTTATATATTGTCATCCTTGCCTTTAACTGATTAGAGTAATTATATATATGAAAATACTTCTTCATCCCAGATAACCAGGACTCTGTTTCCTCCCCCTTCTCAGTCTCTCCATTAAAAGTTTGTGGCTTTATCTTTTTGAACTCCCCTGAAATTTCCTCATATGGTTTGTATTTCTTCTTCTTGTTATACAAATCATCTTCACTACTGTCACTAGTAGTATGGTAACTTTGTTGTTCACCAAACCCTTTAGATGATGAACTACTTTCATTTTTTGCAAGCTTCATCTTTTTGGATTTTCTTTGATGATTGACATCTTCAGATTCTGACCTTCTACTCCTTCCTTTAGTTTGGAATTTTTCTATTAAAATTTGGTTAAATTCTTCCCTAGCCTTCAAGATCCTTTCATTCTCCCTCTTTACAGACTCCATTTCAGTTTTTAAATCTTTTACAGTCTGCAACAACTCTGAGGAGTTGGCAGTCACCTCTTCTAACATAGGTTCTCTGGGCAAATTTCTTGTTTTTGTATCTGGAGACTCCTCCTGTGCATACTCCCCCAGCTTTTCCATACCTGCCTGTTAAACTTCAGAAAAAGGAAATTTTCTATTCTTAACATAAAACAAACTATATGTTAGCATATTATTTTAATTTACTGTTCTATGAAAGCTAGTTGGGCTGCATCAAGGCCTAGTGTTTGAACCTTGTGCTCTGATACCACATGTCAAAATCCCAAAATTTTTGAAAATTTTAAAATTTTGAAAATACGTATAATATTCATCAATGCAGTCAGTTAATTGTTTTAATTAGTTATATGTTAATGATTTCATAATCTGAATTATCTACTTGATGATGTTTATCTTATAGAATAATTCTTTTTCAGTTTAATGACTTATTTTTCTTTGTGACAACAAGGTGGAACTGTCTTGGTATTCTGGGGCTTACTTAGCTTTGAGCTAACGCAGAAAGTTTACCTGCTCTTACAGATTTATAGGTAAGAAAGATCCAGTGCTGCTTGTCAATATTCATAAAGCATACAGATATATGTTTGTTGCAAAAATAATAGCTCAATAAAAGAATGTAAATGTTGTTTCAATTTCAAAAGCTTTTATGAGGTAAAATCATTAAATTGTTATTCTTTTTAAAGACGCCATGGAAACGAGATTCAGCCCTATCAGTATTGATGACAGTTGCTTTCTCTCTCTAGTTGTAATTTATAGTTTTTATTGTGTACTAATCTCCTTGATGTTTATCAATGTTTACCAAGTTGTTGTGTATAAACACCTTGAATCTTTCTTTACACGCAGATTAAAGATGGTTGGGTTTTTACGTTAAGGGTCTATCTTAAATTGTGAACATAAACCATTTACGTCATGATAGATTTGGTTACATCTTGTGATATGAAAGTAATGCGCAAATGATAATGAGTTCTTTTATACTTTTATTCTATCTTCTAAAGATTTGAGGTTTTAAAGGAACTATATCCCCATTGCATACTGCTATCAATTAGACTATGTTAGTGTTGATGAACTAAGTTTCTCTACACATAACTTACTTGGAAGATATCGTCCAGTTAATGTTATTAAGTCATCAAAGTTACCTACTGACAAGCCTGATAAATACGATAAGGATTAACATTTTTATTTGTAAACTTAATAGTTTATATATATAAATACTTCAATGCATGACTAGAATTAATCTAGCAAGATGGGTATCTTATCATAAGAAGGTTTTATGAACTCCTTTTATAAATATTAAAAAGGCATAACCTTTGATAGAGTTATAGTTTTTTATTGAATGAATACTTTACAATGTATAAAAGAAATGGGGTCATAGAACAGACCATGCCCACAATGAGTATATGGTTTAACCTTTTGACCTAAAGTTATAATCATTTAATATATGCATTCTTTGCTTGCATAATGTGCTAAGTCATATAAAGGTTCATATTCTCGCTACGTTATAATCTTAACTTTGTTACTAAAGTCCTTCTTTAACACTGCAGCGTGCAAGCTTGGTTGATTCCGAGGGTATAGATCATGGTGGAACTTTCGAATCACCATATGATTGGAATAATAATCTCCTCTTGATTACACGCCGGGACTATAGGGATTTACCCATTGCATGCAAATAATTTCAAATGAGTACGCGGACTCATCACAGCCAAGTGTTATGTAGTTATAAGGCAATTACAACCCTAACTTGACATTCCCTCCGTCGTTCTCGGCCTCCGGCTGCTCTGCTACTGCATTTCGACCTCCATGCCGATTTCTACAACTGGTTTGAATGACAGTCTCCTAACTTGCTTCTTGTCTTTCGACCTTCGTAAACCTGCCTTGGAAACTGAGAGAGAAGAGCCGTAATAGGAAACCTCCACTGCTTATACTGGGTTGGTTGTTTTCCTCCGGGGTTTTAACTTTCACCACTTGCTCAGTTCGGAGTTGACTAGACTGTAAAGTTCCTTTCTTCTTTGGCTCGGTAGTGGGTGTCGTGGCTTCATATCTTGAGATTTGTTGGGTCATAGGGTTTCGCAACATACTGTATTTTTGTTTGAAGAAAAATTGCGGCCCAAGCGTTTATACTTGCTTGATGTGTTACTCCTACTCTTGGTCGCTGTTGGTCATGACTGTGTTAGTAATCTCCTTCTTTCTTGCAGCAGATGAAGGGTTTATTTCTCTTTACGTTGGTGGCAGTGCTTGTATTTGTGGGTGGTTACGTTACCCTGAAGTTTTAGGTAAGAACTGATATCAAATATTCGTTATCTTTACAGTTCTGTTTCATTACATCATTGCTTATATTAATGCAATATATTAATAGTATTGTGTTTGATGATACATAGGTGTCGACCTGTCCTTCTGCGTGGTTGGTGCAAGGCTGGGACAACCGCTTGCTCACGGGTAAGCCTTGGATATCCCATGGCAGTTCGTCCTTGTTCAGTCCCTTATGGGACATTCGATGGTTGGTCGCCGTGGCCTGCAAAACCCTCGTGGTTTTGGTTTACCTGGGTTAACTTGGTTTGCTGTTTGTTTGTTGATGTTATACCCTTGCTTTATGAGAGGCTTCCGGCTTCGGCCGTGACCTGTAAATTTTGATTTTTGTTCTAGTTTTTGTGTATAAAGTTTAAAAGAAGGAAGGCTGGTAAAGCTTTACTCTGTTAACTCTTGAAGCTGACATGCATTAGAAGGAGCTTAAACTCTTTCATTTGATACCTCTGTTGTAAATTTTGATATACTAGGGTTTTACCCTAACTTGGCGATATGAAGATGTATTTACTGTTTATTTAAATTATCTTTTATTTACAATGCAATACTGTAATTTATTTGGTTATTACTTATATTGTATAATGGGTGGTTGAGCTTGGTGAATCGAGCATGTCTATACTCTGTTAGTTTATTTCCTGCGAGTTATTACATTTGAATTTACCCTATAATATTATTTGAATGTCACATGTTTAGGATAACTGTACATTGTTTTTATACTATCTTACTTTAATTCTCTCTGTTTTAATAAGATTGTAAATATTATTTTATAATTGTTAACCTTTAGAAAATAAGTAATTTAATGTTCTTAGAGTTGTACTTATGTAACTGATAGTTACATCTTTAAAGTACAAAATTTGTATTTACTTGATATTTATTATAGTGAGAAAAAAATGTTATTTTACCTGCAAGTAATGTTGCTCCTATAATTATATATATTATCTTTATTCTTAGTCTATTTATAGGTGTATAATGAGAAAGTATTCGATTGTTGTATTCTTATGCTCTCTATACTAAATAATTTATAAGAAGTCCCTTCTGTATTCTATGTTACCTTATTTATATTATAATATTAGTATTTATAAAATAAAAGAAATAACAAACTATCTATGTTCTTTCTTTTAAAATATATTGTAGTGTTTGTTTAAATTTTATGAGATAGGTTAGTAGTTGTAGATCTTGTTTAAGTTCAGCTAGATAAAAATGAAAGAATTATTTACATTACCAGCCATAAATAAAATCTTAAACCAATTAGTTTTATCTTTAGAAATAAATCTAGGTTTATCTACCCTTACTCACAGTTTGGTTGCTATAAATACAGTATTTATTTATCCTAAACAGGAAAAGAAATAAACTGTAGAGTTTGAAAGGCATTTTTATTTAACCTAACACTACACATTTTAACTATTATATTATTTTCCTTTGGTTTCAAAATAAATATAAAGATCATTGAAATAAATGCTGTATAGAGAACTGTGTTATCTACCAAAACATACAACTGTTAGTATAATGATATAGCTTCCTTTCCTTTTCTAATAATCTGACAATCACAGTCTAGGTCTAACACTACTCCATGTACATAATAATATTTCTTCTGATAACAAATAAAAGAAAACATTCTAGTAATCGAGCTAACATCTTATTTTATATTTACATCATACTTTCTTCATTTAAATACACCTCTTGTGCTAGAGTACAATCTGGATTACTCCAGATGGGGAAAAACACATGCAGGATTTGTTTCTCATTAAGAATAATTTCATTACTAAACAAACTAAGATATTCTATCCTCTAAGTTTACATCATAACCTGGAAATGCATCATTCAATCACACACAGATATTAACATAGAAATTAGTAAATAGCAGAACCTGTTCTTAATGCTTAGTCAACAACAGCAATGGGAGGCCGTTCCTCCCTACCAACTCCTGGAGAGCACTCAAACAGCAACTCCTCAGGACCACTGAGCCTGCTCTGGTCTCCCTGGCTGGAACTAGGTGAAGCAAATAACCAAGTACTAGTCCTGAGACTCAATACCAAACCTGAACTCGTCAAACAAATCTCTCAGTTAGAAAGCTGTATCAGATCAAGTTACTACAGTTTATCCCTCAAACACCTTCCTTACAGTTTCCCTTTTTCCCAATGAATTCCTTGAAGTGCATTCCTCCTGAATGATTCTTCTCTTGGAAAATATCTCAGCAGCCTCAGCTCTCTACATTGGGAACTTTTAAAAGATTGCCTAGGTCTTTTTGGGTTAGTTGTCATTAATTGAGCCACCTACTCTGATCCCACTTTCTTGGGGGATCATGACCCCAAATGTAAGGAAGTTGCCACCTGCAACATAGGAAGTGTTTGAGGATGCTGCCACTTGTCCTTTTGCTTTCCACCTAGTTCCTTCCACCGGTTTGACTAGTAACACTCTTATTAACAGCTCTCCCAAGCTGTTGTCTCCACTTTTATTTATTAAAAATAAAATATTCAGAATTACATTCCACATCTTTTGACTCTGCTGAGTCATCAGTTTCAACTTAGCATTAAATTTAACATAATGTCTTAGGAATCAATTTAAAACAAATAACATTATTTTACAAAATTGGGGTATGTGACAATCATCATAGTCATCATCCTCCTCATCATCATTGTTCATCGTCATCGTCATCGTCATCATCGTCATCATCATCATCATCGTCGCCATCGTCATCATCATCGTCATCGTCATCATCAACATCATCATCATCGTCATCGTCGTCATCATCATCATCTCCGTCATCATCACTGTTCATCATCATTGTCGTCGTTGTCGTTGTGATCATGACCATCATTATTGTCGTCATCATCATCACCATCATCCTCATGATCATGATCATCACCATAATCATCATCAACATCATCATTGTCATCATCATCATCATCATCATCATGTTCATCATCATCATCCTCATCCTCATCCTCATCATCACCATCATCATCATCATTGTCAACATCATTTTTCATCATCATCATCGTCGTCATCATCATCATCATTGTTCATCATCATCGTCATTTTCTTAATTTCAGGTAGGGTATGATTTAATCAACCCATGATGAGAAAATGAAATGCAATCATCATCATCGTCGTCGTCGTCGTCATCATCATCACCGTCATTGTTCATCATCATTGTTCATCATCATCATCATCATCATCATTATCGTCATCGTCATTGTCATCGTCATCATCATCATCATCATCATCATCATGACCATCATCATCATCCTCATGATCATCATCATCGTCATCATCATCACAATAATCATCATAATCATCAGCATCGTCATCATCATCACAATAATCATCATAATCATCATCGTCGTCATCGTCGTCATCATCATCATCATGGTCATCATCATCATCATCCTCATACTCTTCATCATCATCACCATCGCCATCGTCATCATCATTTTTCATCATCATTGTCGTCATCATCATCATCATTGTCCATCATCATCACCATCATCATCATCGTTATCATTGTCCATCATCATTGTCATCGTTGTCATCATCATCATCATCATCATCATTGTCCATCAACATCGTCATCATCATCATCATCATTGTCTTAATTTCAGGTAGGGTGACGTGTTCTTTATGTGTGTGTGGGTGAGAAAGAGAGAGAGAGGTAGGGTGACGTGTTATTTGTATGTGTGTGTGTGTGTGTGTGAGAGAGAGAGAGAGAGAGAGAGAGAGAGAGAAATTGTGTGTGGGTGAGAGAGAGAATTAGAGAGAGAGATTGTGTGTGACAGACAGAGATACTACAGGGTTAGATAGGGGGAGAGAGAGAGAGCGAGAGATAGGGATGGAGGGTTAGGGAGAGACATGGAGAAAGGGGAAGAGGGTTAGGAAAATAGGGGAGGAGGAGGATTACAATTAAGGAGAGGGGGGGTTGAGATGCTTGAAAATTAAAACAAAGCAATGTTTCAAATACTAAACATATGTGCGCACGCGTGTTTAACGCGTACGCACTCAGAAGCGTGATCACGGTTTTAATGCGTACGCGTTAATTTTTTTAACTAAGCGCACACATGTTTGTAGTGCATACGCGCTGCTTTAAATTTTGAATTTTGGTGAGAACCTTTTTCCAACCTATGTGGTGGATGACTTGGTTGCTTTGGTTTTAGGTTCAGATTGCAAACCAAGTGGTTTGGACTGTCTTATGACAGAAAACATGTTTTGTACCACTTCTCCTATTTCATGCATGATTTTGCATATGCCACGCTTGTCCACTGCTAATGAAAATCCACACACTTGTGAAACTTTGTTTGTAGATTCTGAATAAGTAATTGTTATTTAAATCTATTATCTTTTTCTATTTTTTATTTAATTTTAAATTGACTAACGTCAATCTAACACAAAATGTAGGATATTTGCTTCGGCTATAACTTTTGATTGGCTCACCTATTTAGAAAACGGAAAAGAACCTGCACAAGAAGACACGAAGACCTACATTCTAAAACAAAATATCGTTAATTGACTATGTTAAGAGCAAGATGTCGTGGACCAATGCTCTACCTTGTCATTTTAGGGCATCACTGACTTCCTTAATATTAAAAAAATATATAACATAAATAAATATGGAAAAATAACGCTGCACTAGACACACCTGTTATCTACAACTCTATATAATTTTTTTTACAAAATTCCACCATTTGCATACCAAACGCATGGACCAATGCAAACATATTCATTATTTTTTGGGAAAAAAGTAACATACCAACCTTAGAAGAACCTCATTTTTGGGGATTTAAACTTAATTTCCATAAATAAAAGATATATATTCCGGAAGGTAATCCGATTGTGTATGTTTCATATTCTTATGTCATATTCCAAAAGGTTGTGTAGGTACCTCTAATATTTCTTTTTGACGTTCATATTTTTGTTTTTCCAGAAGTCTATTGCAACGAACGCGTCATAAGTGACCAGCATTAGCTTGCACCAACCCCTAATGGCGCAACTAGATTATTTTGTGATTGCATTTTAAATGAAAAATTAATATTGTGTTTGTATTGATGTTTACTTTGAGACATTCTTAGGCACTAGAGTCCATCATTATTGAAAAATTAAGATTGTGTTTATATTGATGTTTACCTTGCGACATTATTGAATTCCTTGACAATGGTATCTGCTAAGAACAATGGTCCCAATGGACTAGGAGGAAAAATATAAAGCAATGTTAATAGATATGCATGGCTAACAATAAGCTTTGTGTGCATTCTATATATATTTATATTTTTGGGTTAGGGAAACTTGTATGGTATATGAATGAAGCTAAAACTGAAATAGATTACTAACTTTAATGGGTAGTAGTAAATCTTTCCCCATACCACCCTGAATTTGAATATTAGAACGATATGTCCAATAACAAGTAGAACACTAACCTTATAACAATGCAGCTAAAGCAATAAGATCATAAGATCATTTTATTGATCGTGGAGTCCTCTTCAAGAATGCAAGCTCCGAATATTCCACAAAGGGTGAATTGGCAATGAACATAAATAGATTATACCTTGCACATTATAAGCTCGTGTAAAGATTTAACAAGTGGTTTACTTTTTAGAAGTTACTATGTTGGTTGAAATAGAGGGAAGATAGGTGGCATCGTCATCGTCGTCATCATCATCATCATGGTCATCATCATCATCATCCTCATACTCTTCATCATCATCACCATCGCCATCGTCATCATCATTTTTCATCATCATCGTCGTCATCATCATCATCATTGTCCAATGATCATCACCATCATCATCATCGTTATCATTGTCCATCATCATCGTCATCGTC
>LPNX010209036.1:29720-81121 GCA_001517045.1 Pseudotsuga menziesii | reverse complement strand
ACAAAATTTTCAGAGTGTATGAGCTAAGTGAATGATTTAACATGCCTGCATCTCTACTGTTTGCTTTGTTCGATATGCTTCCAGTAGAACTTTGGAAAGTTTCACGGCATTCTCACGAAATACAACACTGCTGAAGTCCTTCACCACTTTGGTGGAGAATTCGAAACTAGCTAATTTTCGCTGCTGTCTCCATAGCTCTCCATCAACGCTGAAAATACCATCGCCAAGAAGATCTTCCAGAACGTCATGATGGGGCTTTCCCTGTGAAACATTCAAAACAAGAAATCATGAGGATATCACAAGAACAAAGATAAATATATGGGAGTCAAAATACCTGAAGCAATCTGTACAGCAGAAGCTGACCTTCACGTAGTTTGCAAAATTAGATTTGAGGATGTGCTCCACATTTCCAGGATCAGTGGTAAGAACATAGCTGAAGGTAGGGTAAGGTATTCTGTAAGTTTTGTAGCGTCTGTGATGATGAAGAAGAAAGTCATGAAGGCGGTTGAAATTAAGAACCATCCCAAGCATTGTTGCAGCCACAGGTGGGCACAGGGCACCACTCTGATTCATTTTCATTTTGAATAAAAAGATGAGCAACAGAGCCAGTACTGTTAGAGTTGCTGCTGCTGCATATTCCATGCTCCATGCCATTGTTTCTCCTAGCAAACCAGGAATGCAGAAATGAATTGGGTAATGATGGGGTTGCAATTCCAATGGACTCCTGAACAAGTCAATTACAAAGGTGTCTCAGAGTTTTTAAAATCAATGGTTGATTTTGTAAAATTACGAAAGGCAATAGGACGGTGCATTTGTAAAATCAATGGTTGATTTTTCTATTAACTGATATTGTTCACTGAACGTACATGTTTATTATTGCACTACATATTATGAATTTGGCTTTTATTTTATCCGTCAATTTTTTTTTCTGGTTGTTGTTTTTGTTTTTGTTTTTTTAACTTTTATATAGAACGTATTGTTTAAAAGTTTATTCTTCAGTTTTGTAAAAAAAATTACCTTTTCATAATTATTATTTTTTAATTTTTTATATTAAAATAAAAAACTATTATTATTAATATCTATCAAGATTCATTAACTTTATTTTTATTTATTTTTATCATTTATGTACTAAATTAATATTACATAAAAATATAACTTAAAAAAAAACATAAATTAATTTCACAAAATTGTACATAAAAAAAATATCACATCATTGTTTTATTTGCAAAATTTATGTTATAAAATGGAACAAATACATAATTTGATATTTTCAGCAAATATTATTAATTCTCCTTCATTTTGTTGTATGCCAAATCTCATAAACTGGTTGCCACTCCACTTCTCATATGTCTATACTTCTCTTAATTTACATGGTTGCATACCAATGTATTAAATATCAGCATAGACCCAAATCCTAGGCTCTATCAAGCGCCCAGAGGGATCAAATCTTTGGAGGTGCAAACCTCTTCTTAAGTATTGCACTCAACTATTGGCTTTGGTGTGATTGACACCAAAAGACACCTCTTTTTATTTAAGGTCTACATATAATATTTGTATTATCAATATTTAATACTATTTATGGCGGACATATAATATTTTTTAATGGTTTAGGAGGTCCTTGCAATGGTTTTAAAACCATGTGCACGACCAACGTTTTTTTTGTGAATAATTCAAATTTTTATTTAAGTAGGAACATTATAGCATCGGCCCCATATTTACTTTTAAAAGTAAAAAGTAAATATTTATAGCCCACATTTACATGACGAACGTTACATAAAGTTACAACATCTTCCTCATAATGGGAAATAATATTGATAACCGACATTTACATGAGGAACGTTACAACATCTCCCTCATAATATTTATAGCCGACATTTACATGAGGAAAATGAGTAACGTTACGTAACGTTACGTTACAAGATCTCGATCTCCCCCATACTAGGGTGTAGAGCACCTTTGGGCGCAATGATAAATACATATTTTAAACTTAAATATAAATTTAGAGTTTTATTTTTTACAAAATATTCATTAAATTCAGTAATTTTAAATAGTTTTGCTCAAGCTTTTAAAAAAAGTTGTGACTCAATTACAAATAGGCTTGTATTCTGTGAAACAAAAAGTTGCGACTCAATTACAAATAGGCTTGTATTCTGTGAAACAGTATTTTTTGTATAGAGAAATCCTCTAAACCTATTTTTTTAGTATGCTTTTACAATATCTAAAAAATATAATTGATTTCTGTTTTTAAAATTATGTTTTTATGGGAAAAATATATGATGAATCTCAAAACTGTCATTCAACCTCACCTACTTCACATTGGAATTAAGACAAATAGGTGACCATTACAAACAACCATGTAGCAAATAAAAAGTAGTTTGAGCATTTTCTAGCCCTCATTACAATGGTAGAAGTCATTAAATCGAATTGTTATATATAATTATGATATATATGAAAGCCATAGTAAATTGGATGGTTATATATTTAAATGATGATGTAGGACTTTGCATAATATAGCTTTGTATGCATGTTTTTCTCTATATTTTGTTTGAGTATATTTTATTCTACAAATTTCACTAGGGATTTTCATTCCAAATGTTGTACAGGGTTTGCATGCCCCTTCAACACCTTAAACTAATCATTACTATGTGAGTCTAAATCTGTATATATTACAGAAATTATGGTAGAAATCACTATAAAAAAATGTGCAAAAATGATTTATAACATTTCTTCAAAATCATAGATTTTCAAACAAATATCTCAATCTAAACCAAAAAAATTCTACAGGTAGTAACTTTGATAATGCTTTCCAAGACTCTGTCTCCAAGGACTTCAACATTCTAACTTCTAACTCTCAACTTTCAAATCATTTAGTTGAGCATTGAGCATTGAAATTTGTACTATGTAGATGCTAATTGCAATAGTAAAAAAATAATTAATATAGAAATCATTTATTTAAATGGCTTTTTCTGTTTTGAGGAAAAATCAAAGCAAGTTACAAAATAGAAAGGTATGGGTAATGGAAGTAATACTAACTTAATGGATTTTTTTTAGTAAAAGTATGGTTGGAAGTTGGAATTTGGAAAATGTAATTTTATATAATAGTAACGAGATAAAGGTATTAATACTATTAGTAATAATATAATGATGTTTTACTAATTTTGTTGTCCTTTAAAAATAATAGTAATATAATGACGTTTTTAAAATTTTATTGTCCTTCAAAAATATGTTTAAATGATAAATCTATCCATCACAAAAGATGGTTTACAAAAAAATTAATTGTATTTGACGGTCAAAATGTCTCATGACAATCATTTTTCCCATCAAATTCCATCACTGATGGAAACTACCTAGTGGTAACTCAAGGATGACAATGCCAGCCAGCGGGGCCTACATCATGCATATGTTGAATTTGAATGTTGAGGGAAATATGATTAAATGATACTCACATGGAAATATAGCTTGATGAGTCGAGGAGCTAGGGTTTGTTGTTGATGGTAGGGTTTTATACAAAACCTGATGTTCTACTAGATCCTATGGTTTCATGTTGCTATAGGGTTAGTTGGGTGTTCATAAGATGTTATGGTATGGATAGTCCATATTTGGCAGAAGATGTGCTAGATTTTTCGATGGATGGTGTGGCTCGTTCTAGCAGTTTTTTCGGCTGGACTTGAAAATGAGGGGTCGCTGTCGTTTCTTGGTGTATCTGTCATCGAGATTGAGCTTGTGTTCTTGTTCACTTTCGACGGACAGTGGTTACCGATCTACTGGGAGGCTTAAACATCACGAGGTAGAAGAGGGCTACAAGGGTCCTTCTCATTTGGCACATCCATGTGATGCAAGTGATTTGTCCTCTTGTTTGGGAGCAGATGGGACTTTGGCACCTCATCCATGTAAATTTTTTCCTTCTAGTTCATGTAAGGGCTTATGGCCTCTTTCTTGTCCTCCCCTTTTGGCGTCAAAGGAGGGGGAATGCACAGGTGTGAAACCTTTGAGCACTGGGGCCTCTTTTGGATGGAAGCCACTTCCTAGTGCATTGGAGGGTTTTGGTTCTGAAGTTAGGCGAGTTGATGGGGGTGTGTAGGATTCTGAGTTGAGGAAAGGTCCTTCAGCAGGATTGTCTAGTACGCAGGCCAAGGCTCAACACACATAAATATTTAAAGGACTTTGAGGACCCTATCCATATGGTATTGGGAAAGACATTAATTTGGCATGTTCCAAAAATATGACGAAGAGAGCTCTAGATGTCCACTAGTTGGCCATATGGAGTATATTACCTTGATGGGACTAGAGATTTTAGAATGGGTCAAGGATAAATGGAAGTTGATGGAGGGGAATTTCCCTAAGGTGAGCATTTTGGTAAATGGTTGGTATGTTTTCCACTTTCTCTCAAATGAGCATGTGAATAAGATTTTTGCTCATCCTCGTGAGTTTGCAGGAGAGAGTTATTAGTTCTTGATCGATGGCATTTTTCCTTCAATTCAGCCAAGGAATGAGCGATTAAGCGACATCTCTGGTTACAACTTGTAGGATCTCCTTTGCTTTTGTGGACTCAACCTATCCTAGAATCTATGGAAAATTTGGTGGTTCGTTTCATCCATATGTAAGATAGTATTCTCTATAGTGAGGAAAAAAGGGTTTCCTCAATCCTAGTGGAAGTAGACATCTCCTGCGGTCTTCCAGCCGATATCTAGATTGATTGGGGGGATAGGAGATTCCATAAAAAAACTCGACTATTTGAAGGTGCCCTTTAGTTGTTTATACATCGAAACATTAGTCACTTGAAGGAAAAGAGCTCGAAGTTGAAGGAGGTCCAGACTAGTGAGAGTATTAAGATTCTAAGGATTATTTTGTTAGTGGTTTGGAGGATGAGGTCCTGAAGTTGCAACTTGGTTGTGGAAATAATTTGAAGGCTCTGAAGTATCCCAAGACTATTGCAAGCTCAATTGATTTCTTGTGTAAGTTAAGATTATTCTTCCTAGACTTTTACAATGTGTTGTCAAATGTTGAATTGGATGTTATTCATGAAGTGGAAGAGGGGAAGGTCAATTGTTTAATATTATGTAGGATTTTATTGCTTAATTCCTACCTTTGTTCCTTCCTCAAATACTGGTTGTGTTCAAATTGGGTCAGGTGGTAGGGTTGATCCATATGCTAATGAGGGTTCGAGCCCGAAGCAATTTGAGGAGTGTCATGATAATGTAGTTTGTCCTATTATTGAGGATAGTCCAAATTTTTAGGATGTCCCTGTCAGAGGTCCTTTGGGATGGCTTGATTGTTTGCGGTGTTGGATCTAGTTGTGAAACCCCTTCTAGTGATCTTTCTCTTTCATCCAATCGTTTAGTTCTTGGTTCTATTGTGGGGACGTCCTCACTTTCTTTACTGACCTTTAACCCTATTCCTCCTTATTCTTCTGGGGTTAATAATACTTCCTATGAAGAGGCCTTTCCTTGCTTGTAAAACCCCCGCACTACAAACTCGATTATGGGTTCTTCTTAGGTTTTGGAACTCAATCAAGGGGTTTTGAAGTCTATAGGCTCTTCCTATAAATAGGTGACTCATACTCCTTTACACATATTTTCTAATAAGCCTTCGCAACCAGACGTGTCCCATATTGCCTCTATTAGATGTGTGAATGTTACTATCCAGAGAGAGATGAATAAAAAGTCCTTTTAAAAAGAAGAGGGGTTTGATTTGGATGCCATAAGTAATCTTGAATACTTTCCTCTTTTAGTTAGATTAAATAACAATGTTTCTTCTCCTTCTTCTAGGGGAAGTGGTATTAAACCTGGGGTCCTTAGAGCAAATGCACCCCTAAACTCAGTTATTAAATGACCCTACTCTCCTATATATCAGAGGACTTGGGGGCAGAATAAAGTTTAATTCCACCAAGCATTTATTCAACTTGGTTAAGGTTGATCTAGTGATGATTCAAAAAACTATGAACAGTGGTTCTAAGGCATGTGAATATTTCTTAAAGATTTTCCAAGGGTGGGAATGTTGTGCCTTGGATGCCAATTGTTTCTTTGGTGGTTTGTTTTCAATTTCGAATCCATCCCTTTTTGACTTTAGACCTTATAATTCTCCACCAAGTATTAGTTTAGAGGGAAAGATTCGGGGTTTTGTTCATCTTGTGAAAGTTGTAAACTGCTACGCCCCTTATGTTAGAAGGGAAGAGTTTTGGAACAAGGTGGATATCCATGCTATTATTCAAGAGGATTTTTTATTTTATTTTTGTCAATGACTTAAACTTTACAGTATCTGCTATGAGGTATTGGGTGTTGACTCTTCGTTGGACCCTTTAGTAGAGTACTTTATCTAGCTTTTTCAGAGATCAAATCTTATAGATGTTCTTCCTTTTCCTCTGACTCTAACTTTGAGTAATGACAGATATGGGAAAGCTGGAGTTTCCAAAAGAATTGATAGATTCTTTATCTATGTACCCTTTTTGAAGTTGTGTGTAGATTCAGGTCCTAGATTTTTTAATCAAGGATTCATATCATCTTTCTACCTGCCTTCAATTTGAAGTTGATCATTTTATTTCCAAGTTCCCCTTTAAATTTAATCATGTATGGCTCAAAGAATCGGGTTTCCTGTCTTTGGTGAGGGAGTATTGGATTTCTTTTCCTGGTTTTTCAGAAGTGTCTGCTATGGATTATTAGGTTACAAAATTGAAAGGTCTCAAAAAGATAGTGATTCAATGGGAGAAGAATAAGATGTTAGAACTCACCCAAGAATATTTATAGGTGGAAGAAGAGAATGATAGCATTTTTTCTCGTAATTCCTCAGGTATCTTCATAAAGGAGACTAAACGTCGATTGGTAGATCTTGAGACAAAGAAAGCTAAGATATTAAGAATCCAAGAAGAAACATGGAGACTTTAAAGTAGAGCTATCTAGATAAATCAGGGTGATAGCAACACTAAGTTTTTCCAGAAATATGGTAGTCAAGGAAGGAACTACAATGCTATTTAGGATCTAATCGACAATGAATGGAAGGTCATCAGTTCATAGAAGGACATGGAAAAACCAGTTGTTGATTATTTTTATCATATAGTTAGGGATCCTAAAAGAACTAATATTTTATCCCATCTCAAGGTGATTTAACACTATAGCAAGTTTTTTTAGAGGAATAGGGTGAGCTAGTTGGTAACTTTGGAGGAAATAAAATCTAATATCAATAGATATTTTAGGTCTAAAAGTCCTGGCCTAGATGGATGGACTACTGAACTATTTTCTTATTTTTTCAATTTGATGGGGAAGAATTTACTAAGGGTAGTAGAAGAATCTTGGGTTTATGGTTTTGTATCAATACCACTAAACTCAAATTTCACAACTCTAATTCCAAAGAAAACCAAGCATAAATCCTTTGATGAGTATAGACCAGTTGCACTTTGCAATCTGGTTTATAAAATTAATTCCAAGGTAATAGAAAACAAAATCAAGCCTAAAATTGTCGATTTCTTCTCTTGAGAGCAATTTGGTTTCTTGAATAAGAGACAAATCTTGGATGATACAAGCATCACTGAAGAATGTGTACTTACCATTAAATCCAAGAAACTATCTGCTCTCATCCTTAAGATGGATTTGATGAAGGAATACGATAGAGTTGACTGGGGATTTCTTAGATCAGTATTGCTTCAAATTGGGCCTACTTTGTTGGTGATAGATTGAGTATTGTCCCATGTTTCTTTTGCCAATTATTTAGTGTTAGTCAACATAAGTCCCTCTGCCTTTTTTAAAAGCTCTAGGGGTCTTAGAAAAGGAGGTCCCTTGTAAGGATTTATTGTTATTGTTGGTGGTGGAAGGCATCAGTAGGCTTTTAGGGCAAGCAAAACAAGAAAATAAGGTTTTTGGGATAAAAATGTTTTTAGAGCTTTTTATTTCTCACTTGTTGTTCATAGATGATGTACTTTTATTTGGTCTTGGGACTGTCGAAGAATGGGAAGCCTATCATGATCTCATTTACTTTTTTTGTGATTCCTTAGGGATGGAGCATACAAAAATATTGCTTCGTTAAGAATGCTATTGATGGAGATGTTTTGGTACAGATTCAGGTTCATTGCCTATAAAACATAGTACATAATTTATGGCTTGAAATACCTAGGGTATTTTTGTTGGGCTCCGGAATTGTGTTTTATAATGATTTTATTTACATTAATTTATGACCTATTTATCGTAATTTAATACATTTATGTTCAATAAGGTTGTCTTTTACTTTAATGTATTAATTAAAATCTCGTAAATGTAAAATAAGACAAATATGTTATTTTTATGTATTAAATGTAGTATTTTGCAAATGATAAACATTTTGGTACTCCATCTGACCTTTCATTCAATCCTGAGTTATGAAGTAGATTTGATTGCATGTTAGTTTACTGGTTTGGCTTACCTGTGTCTTCCAATTTTCGTTAATTCTGTTTATCCGCTTATGCAAATAAAAAACATGAGATACCAGAAGCCTTGTTAAAAAGACAAAATATTAAAGTAAATATTTTTTTAACCTTTTAATAAAAAATAACTATTTTAAATCCAAAGGAAACACTTATAAATAGAATTAATGTGAATAATGACAAAGTAAATATGGAAGATAAATGATGGAAATTTAATAATATAACCAAAATGAATTGATACGTTCCAAATTAATTTAAAAAATGTAAAAATTATGAAATGGAAAAAGATTTGAACTTAGAATATTGACCCACCTCATAATCACTTTATTCCACATCAAACATTAACTTAATAAAATAACATGTGGAGTTTGGATTTAATTTGTTTTAATTTTGATTCAATGTAACATATTGTTTTTATGTTCAAGTCACGAGTTAACTCATGCCAAACGGATTAAAGAATCACATGGAGGCATGACATGAATCTAGCATACAGTTCAACAACCCAACCAATATAACTCAAGCACTAAGTCGTCAATGTGGCCAACAAACTAGCAGAAATTCCGCTTAGGATCTAGATTTGTGAACTAATTTCCATTACAGGTCATTCAGATGCTCATCCAAACGCTCATTCGAACAACGTGTTTTTAACAGACAACATAATTTAGTGCTAGATTTTTGGGCAAACAGAGGCGCAACTGAAAATTATGGAACATGGGTTTTGTGCAGGATAGGCCCATTTAGGTCTCTATCAAGGAATTTTGCGAAAATTCAAAGCCATCTAGGAGCAATGTGTGGTTCCTTGAAAAAAAATTGCCTAGAAAACGTCAAAATGTGGTTGGCCATTTTTCTGAGTTTGTTCCTGTTTTGATGGGTCGTTTTTATAGCAGTAAAGGCCTTATATTTTTAGAGAGGTCGACAACTAAAAGGGTCAACATGCTCTCCTTTGTAAATAACTATATAAACATGCCCAGGGTTGTGAAGAAGGGAAGGGCATTAGCTAGATTAAAACTTTACAGGTACAACCTTGGCTTAAGGATGTTAGAGATTGGATGTTGATGTTACCTTCGTTTTCTTTCTTACACGTATTTCAAGAATTCAATGTTCATGCATATGCATTATCTCAAAGGGCTCTTGTTAGTCTTGAAGGTGTTGTTCACCTACAATTTTGGGTTGATGGTCTTCTCCTCTCTCTGGAACATCTAGCCTTTTATCATTCTGTGTAGCTGTTGACTTGTTGTTGAATTGTATTGATCCTCTTTTTATTTTATCTTGGTGCCTCTTATGTCATAGGGCTTGGTCTTCTCTGGACATGCCATGGATCCTTTTTTGTTAAATGGCATTGGGACTATGTTGATTTTCATGGTTTGGTTTGTATCATTTTCTATTGGATTGTTGTCTTCCAACTATAACTTTGTGGGATTTATTTTGTGTTACTAGGTCTACTCTTGTGATGTTTTTGGTATATTGGTGGATTATCTGGGTATATTAGCCTTTTTGTACTGCTAAAGCCTTTTGACTACTATATACTTATACTTTTTTCAATAAAATATAGTTATTTTCAATGTGAAAAATAGATAAACAAAAATTTTAGTAATTAATACATACAAATTCTTAAAATAACTTTAATATTGGTATCTTACCCGAAAATATATATATATAATTTTATTTAAAACTATTTTATTATTTTTTAATAGAAAAAAGTCTTCATAAATTTATTATTATTATTTTTTATAATAATAATGCGCTTCTTTCAATACGATGTATACTTGCTTAAATTATCAAAACATTTGATATTGTGTATCACTTCACTACACTATTTTCATCATAAGGGTATGCAAAAAGAATGCTATAAAATGTTATAACATAACAGTAAAATACAAATAAACTTAATAATAATATTTTATTATAATTATAATATTATTAATAATATTAGGTAACTTATGAATAATAATTAAAAACATAATTTTTTATATTATAATTTTTTATTAAATTTAAATTATCAAAACATTTGGTATTGTGTATCACTTCACTACACTATTTTCATCATGACGGTATAGAAAAAGAATGCTATAACATAACAATAAAATACAAATAAACTTAATAATAAAATTTTATTATAATTATAATATTATTAATAATATATGGTAACTTGTGAATAATAATTAAAAATATAATTTTTTATATTATAATTTTTTATTAAATTTAAATTTATAATTTTTTATTAAAAAAAAATAATTATTTTTTAATAATGCTGATAATAAAAGTAAGAGTTTTCATTAAAAAAAGACATTTAATGAGAAGTATATTTTGATAACGTATTTGCTTACTTTGTTAAATTTTATAAATTATTTTTTATCAAAATATATTTGGCATTAAGCATTTTCTAACACTTAATTTTTTTATTGTTAATTTTGGCCAGCTCATTTTGATAATATATGGGTATCTTCAGCAGGGCCATCGAGGTTCAATTCTCTTTAAAGTGGTGAGCTAGTTGAAAGAAGACCCCAAAAAATCTATTTATAGTAAGGATTGGTGTTGCCAACACTTAAGTTCATTATAAAACTTTATAATAACACTTAATTTTATTATAAACTTTGAATAAACATTATTTACCTTTGTAATATTAATTTTCTAAATCAACACAATATATATATAAAATAATTTTTGTATAAAATATTATTTTTCTCTTATTCTTTATTTATTAATAATACCATTCTTTTCATTATATTTTAATTAACAATATGGTTTAAATACACAAATGACAAGAAGCTCAGCACTAGTAATGGTACCATAAAAAGTAGTAATGGTACCATAAAAAGTAGAAGAAGTAAAAGACATTATTGGATTGTAAAGCAAAACATTTAAAAATGGAAAGATCGGAAAGATTTACTGGTATATTACAAGGAATTAATAAAAAATCAATATCGTTGGTAAACAAACTGAAATGTTTCCATACAAACTATAAGAGTAAATGGATAATAATGATATTATGGTACTTTTATTTTGTAATGTTATATGGTTTTTACATTGACAAAAACACGTTGCTAGAAGGTTAAAGCAAAAACACCTTCTTGGGAGGTATTCGTTTAACGCAAAATTTATAGAAAAGGAAAATCTAAAAGAAAAGTATCTAGGCAACACATATTGGCAATGTCAATGACATTGCCATCTTGTGTTAGTATGGGTTGTAAAATAAAATTTAATAATTTAGTATTAAAATATTTTTTAAATCAAAAATTGATTTAATTACATTTGTTTAGAAAAAAAATGTAATATGTTTTATGTTCGACGATGACGGCGGCGGCGGGGGAGAAGCTATTTTTAATAATTTAAAAATGAAATCCATGACATAGAATTTATTTATTTTTTCTTAGAAAAAACCGCAAAATATTCTACTATAAATAAACATTTAGATAAAAAAAAATGTAATATGTTTTATTTTTAATTAAAATGTAATATATGGTTTAATTATTTTTAAATTAAATAAATGTAAAAATATTAAATGATGATGATGATGATTTATTAGCTATTTTTAATAATTTAAAAATGAAATCCATGACAGAATTTATTTATTTTTCCTTGGAAAAAACCTCAAAATATTCTACTATAAATAAACTACTTTTTAAATAGATGTTTGGATCTTACATCATGAAAGTCCATACAAGATAACCACACAATGCTTATCCATCGTCAAATAAACATACCACTATAGAAACAATCAACTATGTAATTGTCCCTCTTTTGAAGCTTCCGTAATTTACATTTTTTGAAGTCACGTTTCACCCAATTTTGATGGGGTAAACTTTTTTCACTCTAAAAATCGCTCAATTATTATATAAACTATATACAATACTTGAAATTGAATTTTTTTTAGAAAAATATTGTCAAATATATTATAGTTGACATTTTTAGAATTGGTAAGATTCTTTAAGGTTTATACACTTTTAAATAAGTATATATCCTTAAAAATTTTCCTACAGAGAGGAGTTGGGCAAACAAACCGGCTAAAAGAAAACAAAATATTGAATATTGGTTTTAAATCATCCTCAAACAGATAATGTCTATAGAGAAACAATGACCAACAAAAAAAAAACAAAAAACTATCTAGATAAATAATTGATACGTGTGTAATCTCAGAGTGACCATAATCCTTATCCCATCTATGTTAGTGGCCCACTTCCACCTAGATATCAATATTTGAGAAAGAGTCTGCTTATGAGTTCCTTCCCTATATATGTGTGCAAAATCAACATTTTGTAGAAGATTCCTCATCTTGATTATCTCATTATATATAGGGAGAAGAAAGTTATTTTTAAAAGGATGCCTCTCATAGATTCTGCACACCCAACTGAATAACTAAAAGAAAAGATAGCTTAAGGGCCATAAGTTCTACTTTGTTATTGGTACTTTGGCTAATACATGTGAAAAAATTATGTATAATATGTCACTTGCTCCCTTCGAAGGAGTCCCTTGAGAAGCCAATGATAAGTTCTATTAATAACTTCAATCTCAATTCTTCTAACTTTGATGGTCTTATCCATGTAACATTCCTAATTAAAGCAGTGTAAGTATGTAGCATCCCTAATTAAAGCAGTGTAAGTGATGTTTGTTAATTTCCTAAATTGTGAATGTAACAAGTATCTATACAAAATATTTTAACATCAAAATAATTAATAATAAAGACCAATAAGTAAAATTAAGTGACCAGTGTTAGATATTCCTAACCCCCNGTGAATGTAACAAGTATCTATACAAAATATTTTAACATCAAAATAATTAATAATAAAGACCAATAAGTAAAATTAAGTGACCAGTGTTAGATATTCCTAATCCCCGCCACTTGAATATCCTTAATTTTTTTTAAATCAAAAAAATTATTTTGTTTATTCACATTATGAGGAATTATTATTATTACCAGCATAGATCCAAATTCTAGGCTCTATCAAGCGCCGAGAGGGATCAAATCTCTCTAGATGCAAACCTCTTCTTAGGTATTACACTCAATGAGCTATCAACTTTGGTGTGTCCTATATATACCATTGATTTGATTCAAACCAAAAGACACATCATTTTATTTAAGGTCAACATATAATATTTTTATTATTAATATTTAATATTATTTATGGCCAACATATAATATTTAATATTATTTTTTATTTTGTTAGGAAGGAACATTACAACATCTCCCCATAAATGGTTTTAAAACCATATGCAAGGCCCTCCTAAACCATGTAGAATAAAACCATGGGTTTTTTTAGGAGGCCTTGCACATGGTTTTAAAACCATGTGCCCGGTCCTCCTAAACCATATACAATAAAATCATGGGTTGTTTAAAAGGCCAACTTTTTTTTGCAAATAATTCAATTTTTTATTTTTTTATTATTTTGTTAGGTAGGAACATTACAACATCTCCCCCATATTGTGTTTTTTTTATGATCCACATTTTTTTTGGGATAATTAAATTTTTACATTTTTATTGTTTTGTTATTTTTTACTTTTTTATTGTTTTGTTAGGTAGGAAGATTACAACGTCTCCTCCATATTAGGTTGTTTTTTTGGTCGACATTTATTTTGTTTTATAATTAAAAAATCTAATTTTTTATTAATAAAAATAACTTTACGTAACGTTACATAACGTTACTTAACGTTACATAGCGTTACGTAACGTTACAAGATCTCCCCCATACCGGGCTGTAGAGAGCCTCTCGACTCAATTAATACTATTCATATTAACGTGGCTGTTGTTATGGCATAATATGCCACCAATAATTAAATATGGCTATAAGACTACTCACATTTATAAACTCAAATATTAAACAAATAAGTGAGTACTATAATAAAATTATAGTGGGAAAAGTATTATATATTTGCAAGTAATGTGGAGGCCATTGCTCCACCGAATGTGCATCTAACTTTAAAGCAGACTATTAATTATGTGGAAATTCAGTTAGGAAACTCATTAGGGTTTTCTATTTTGGAGAGGAGGTTTCGAATCCATTCTTGGAGGGTAAGCCAAGCTTGGCTTACCTACTTTATATGTTAGTTATTGAATATATAGTTGTTAAAATGTTATTCCTCCTCTTGGTTTGTTTCCACTTAGCTGTGATTATTTATTGTGTAAAATAAATCATATGTATATGCCTAGTAAGCCTAGCCGCTTGGCACTTATTGTGTGAAATATTTGTGATGCTCTTAAAGTAAGGATGGACTTAACCTGTATTTACAAACTATGTGAGCTTGATTTGATTTAAACTTGGAATGAGATGAAAACCCATTGTTTGCAACCAAATGTATTTGTGACTTGTCTGCCTTTTCTAAACTTTGATGATCTTGTATGATAAGCAACCTTGGTTCTGTATCGAATTTGGTTGACAAAATAAGGGAAACTCACTGCAATCTCAGTTAGATAGCTAGGGAACCATCTTCACTGAATCTGCCTTTGTATTTGTGAAATTAGATAATTTGAGTACGACCATAGAGAACTGTCTTCACTAAATATCTGTTTTTTATTACTTTCATACCATTCTTTGTGTGCAGAGACTCCCTAATAAGTTTGTAATTGTGAAAGGTTGTTTTCATTGGGTAAAACCTTTGTTTAAATGATTAAATGTGTGACTCCCTAGTAATTTTGTAATGGTGAAATGTTGTTTTCATTATGTACAACCTTGTTTAGATTACTAAATGTGTGAAGCAAAGGACTATCCTATAAAGTATAAAGTAATTAGCAATTAATAATCTAATAACTTGCCTTACTCCAATGACTAAACTTTAAAAGAAAACTATGCCTGTAAAGCAAAGTATATCATTACAAGGAAGCAAATGTGCCTTAAGGTAGAGGTAAATGTGAATGTAAATATTAAAGGTACAATAATGGAGTTAGGTTGTTAGTTTTAGTGGAATTAATTACTTTACTGAGGAGAAGTCATTTTAGAGTTTAACTTCCAATTCATTAAGAAGGGTTTTAAAGATTAAAGGTATGATAATGGAGTTAGGTTGTTCGTTTTAGTGGAACTAATTACCTTATTGAGGAGAAGCCATTTCAGAGCTTCACTTCAAATTCATTAAGAAGGAATTTCAGTTGACATGTGTAGTGGGGATTTCTCCCCGTCTACATGCAAAAGCACCAACCCCCTAGACAATGCTGGTCATAGGGTAGAGTTCAACAATAACAAAAGGAAATGAGACAAAAATAACAACATTTTTTAGGGTTTTTTCAAACATACACTACTAACTAATGCATAACAAGAACAAAAATACCTTTTCTAAAATGTGGGCCACTGTAGCCGTCCTCGAAAATGGTACTGCAACTCCATGGTTTTGGTCTCTAGTCTCTTCCATGAATAGTTTTCAAATGAGGGAATGGATCCAAATGGGTATGGAGTGAACTCAACGTACACTGTGGGGAATGGTGTGGCAAAATATGAGAATAATGGCAGAAAAAAGTGTATAATGTGACTGAGAGCAAATGGAAAAAAGTGTTTTGGTGGAGGCCTTCACAATGTATCTATAGGATGGTCCAAGGATTTTTGACCCATGGTATTTATTGTCCATGGTAAGTTTATTTATGGTTTTAATTAAAGGAAATTTGAGGTTTAAAATGGGCCTCCTAAGGAAAATAATAAAATAATAGTTAAAATAATAAAATAATATTTATTAATTTTGGAGGAAGAAAGGAAAACAACTATTTTTTTTGTTTGTATTTTCAACACATCTGTCTATCTTTTTACTCAAATTTCGAGCAGGAGGGATCGTTGGATGCATAATTTGATTTCACATCCAACGAGTATCTGCACTGCATACTTTTGATGGATCGTGATACCTCAAAAACAAGAAATACCTGAAAAATGTGATGATGACATCATCATCACGTTTTTTCATATATTTCTTGTTTTTGGGGTAGTGGGGTCTGTCAAAAGTATGCAGTGTGGGTACTCCAAATTACGCATCCAACGAGCCCTCCCGCTCGAGATTTGAGTAAAAGCACATAGAGATATGTTGAAAATACGAACAAAAAAAGTAGTTTTTTTAATGACAAATATGTCAAGTCAACCATTACGGTTGACTCATTTTATTGAAATTCTATTGGTTCTTGAATTCCAACTCACAAGAATTTATTGTTGGCTCATTTTCTTATAAGGCCTATTTTAGACCCCAAATTTCCTCTAATGTTGACCCATTCTCATTTTTAGGGTTTTTACCCTTTTTCGGAGAGAGTGGGCATAAATCACAATAAATGCTCATCATCCCTTCATATATGGGAAGGAATAATGATGTTTTGGACCATATTTAGTGGAAATACCATTGTGAAGGTCAAAATGGAGGAAATAATGGTGGGAATATGATGTATGACTATGGTTTAGACCGCAGAGAGCTAGGTGAACAATTTTTTGTGTTTACAGATTTCCCCCTCATGTGTGAGGGAAGGAGCTCATCGTATGACCGATAAACATAGGCAAGGACTATCGAGGAAATCCGAAAATGCCTCAACCTCCAGTATAGGTTTGGGGACCTGATGGTATGCTAACATAGTGGTAGCTAGATCATACATGTGATAGATACTGACAACATACTATGTGCATGCACAGACATGGGACCACACCTTCTACCAGGGTACCGACAGTGCAGGGGTAGGGTGGATGGGTTAGATCCACCCTCTCACGTGAAAAGGATGCGATCGAGTGCTACAATGGACTCACTATGCCTAGACATTGAGCGACTACTGGAGGGGGTCACCTACTTGTGGTAAAAATGATGTAAAATAAGAAAAAAAAACTATGATAGAAGTGTACTTCATGGTGAGCAACTTTAGGCATAGAACCTCTTGAGGTAGAGCCCATTGTGAGGATTCTTCAAGAGGTGGTCGTTAGATTCAACAAGGATATGTGCCCCCTTGTTGAGACATCGATGGATGACATATGGGACATACCACTTGGAATCTGACTAAGTCCCTTTCCCTAGCTTATCATTGGCTTGGTCATAGACGAGGACTAAACCCCCCTCGCTAAAGGTGTGTGGATGGACGTGGGAGTCATAATGAGAATTTGACCAAGTCTTAGCTGCTTCGATCAATTGGAAGGGAACATGACGATCATCATTGGTCTGTTCAAGCATAAGTAGGGGTTGTTCTAATGGTGAAGTATCAGGTAGAGGTTTGACAAGGCGGAGCGACAGAATATGGAATTCAATGGGAAGAACTGGTTCCACACCATGGACTAACTGAAATGGGGTAAAACCAGTGGTGGTTTCACGGATCTATTCGTCGTCATGAAAGTGGTGTCAGGAAAAATCAGAAGGATAATCCAAGGTTGAGGACGGGAAAGGACTACTTGAAGTAGAGATCATGTAAATGGTGTTGGTTGTTTCCGAGGAAGAAAATGGAGAGTGGATCTCCTCAAGGACAGTGAATTCGAACTCGCGGGAATGCGTGTGAAGTTCACTAAGGAGCGAGCGATACTTAGGAAAGTTTGGGAAATGGTGTGAATAATGACCATATATGCCACAAACTGCACATGGATGTTTGGTTTGCAATGACTTATTTTTTACCGCGGGTATGGCTTGAACATTGACCAATGGAATGTTGTCAGTTTTGACTATAGTTCACATGTGGTTACAAAGGAAAGGTAAATCGATACAATTCTTTGCCGCATGGACTTGGACATCACATAAAGCACATGTAGGAGAAGGGCGAGGTTTTGTCGTCACTTTGGGCTCCTTGATCCCAGTATTCTTCGGAGGAAGAGGGGCAGGAGTAGGGACAGGAGCAGTCAATGGTGTTCTAGGAGGTGGGTGCGACATCATCTCAATAGGTTCGATGGGAGTCAACACAATTTGGGGGGTTGAGGAAAGGGTAGGTGGATCGAGGTACCACATAGGAATACCCAAAGTGAAACTAGGAAAGTTGAGAGTAGCCATGACAAGCTTTCTCACCATGCTGGATGGTGGAAAAAGGAAGAAAATCGTGTGGACAGGGAATGAACCCCAATAATTCCTTAAAGATTGTGGTTGGGGTTGTGGCTGAGGTTGCAAGGAGTTTGGAATGATAGAGGATGTGATAGTGCACAGATTTGATATATTAGTCAGTGAAGGAGGAGGTGGTAAAGACAAAAAGGTGTCCGTCATAGGAGCATTTGAAAACAAGCCCGAGCCAACAAAAGACAGGGATGGTATGGACACACTGTCGATGGTAGTGTCGATAGTGGGAAGGACATGTTTCTATGTGGCCAACCTCTTTGGATAATAGTACATTAGCTGGTCGATGGTCATGACCTTCCCATCATGAGGGAACATCAAGAGTTGAAAGATGGTAGAGGAAATGACTCGTATTGCATACATATAACTACAACATAGGAGGATGTTGTAATCGAGTTGGGAGTTGACAACCTCAATTTTAATTAACATTGTTTTGTCGTCTAACTCAACAGGAATGTTCATGAGGACACCCTGGGGTTGAGCAACACGATCACCATAGGTGCAAAGAGCGATGGAATAAGGTTGAAGGGTTGGGGATCCAAGTTTATGGCAAACAAAGGTTAACATAACAAAGGTGAACGCCCCCTCATCAATGATGCGTCAATGAATAACCAAATTTTGAATCGTGACTGGAAGTTGGAAGGAAACGAATGATGGAATCCAGGGTTCTCCTTGATCTAGGTTGAAGGTGATCAACATAGAATCAAAGTGATCGACAACATCTAACACAGATAACAATGCTTTACATTGCAATGGATAATTTTTGATAACTTCTAGAGAAGACATGGTTGTGGGAGACCAGGCTAAATCGTCAATAATACTGTAGTTGAGCGTAGTTTTGGAAGTTGCGTTGTTCACAACGCGACGCAAAGGGAACTGTGGGACTTTGGAAATCTCATCTGTAATGGGTCTCGTCAAATGAAAATATTTGTTAGGAGTGGTGGAGGTAGATGTCACATATGGGTCAACAGTTTCCATGCTGGAACCAAACTGGTTTTCTCGAGTCTAGAGGTTGACATCAGATGATAACGTCTTGAGGTGGTGGACACCAGGATCAATGGGTTGAGTTGTAGAAGTGGTTGCGGGAGTATGTGGGGACAAGGGATGAGTTGCAACCATTCCTTGGTTTGGTAGGGGGTTTTGGAGAACCATAGGTGGAGGACCTGGTGGTGCTGGGTTTGGCTGAGCCGGATCAGCCATGTTGGGATCACGTTGACTATCATTTTGGATTAAGTGGTGGAAATGAGTCATGTGAGGACACTGATGAGTATAATGGCCTTAAGTGTTATATATTGCGCACAGATGGTTAGTCCTCAGCTATGGGTTCTTTCCAAGTCAAGTGGGACATTGGGGATTCTATGTAGGGGGGTCGACGTTGTTATTGTTCGAAGGGTTTTCTTGTTGGTCACCTCCTTGATTTTGGTTGTTACCTTGATTCATACCTCTCTTATTCCTTCACTGTCCTTGTTGGTTATTGGGGGAGGGTTGGTTAGGGATGTTCTGTTGTGCATAGACCGGTCCTGTAGGAGAAGGAGAAGTCGAGACTGGAGCCGTAGTAGGTTGCACAAGTTGAGTATAATAGACAGGAGCAGCTGGAGGGGATGCAAAACCGGTTGTTGGTCCATTACACAAGTGTGCCAAATGAGTCAGTCCATGAACGTGAGGAGTTGGTGCAAGAGGTGCATAGGAAGGGGTGGCTCTAGACTGAGCCGTTACGCGTGAATAATCAGGGGTGTAACTTGGTTAGACAACACTAGGGATGTGAACGAAATGGGGTGGATTTGCAAGAGACGCCGGATAAAAATGAGGATGTTGTGTAATAGATCCGATGACTCCATCAACAACATGGGATGCCCCCGACGTATTTTGATATGAGGATCCAACACAGGGAGCATCGAGTATAATGGTATACAGGTAACCTGATTGGGTGTATATAAGATCGAAATATTGAGCCTTAAGAATGGATTCCTCCTCTATTTGTGGGTGCTCAGATGCAACATCCTTGGATATGGGGGGCAATAAGGTTTTGAGGAACTAATCTAGGAAAATCCCATCATCCAACTGAATCTTACACAAACTATGACGATGATGCCATTCATGGATATTATCTATGATATGGGTAGCTGTATTTTGTCTACATGGTAATAAGATTTCTACTCCCTAATCATAATAGATGGGTAATTGAAAGTATTGAAGGAACATCGAGGATAACGAGGAAAATTCCGGGTAGGTGGCGTGAGGAAGTTCGATATACCACTTAGCCACAACACTAGTTAGTGTGGGCTGGAATAACCTAAACCAGACGGAATCATCCACTATGATGTTAGATGAACACCACAAATGGAATGAAATAATATGGTTTTGGGGGTCTTCTCCCGCCTTACCCTCAAACTTAGGGATGTATGAGGGAATTTTAGTAGGCATAGGAATCCATTGTGGGTTGTGACGAATGGGTTCATTGGTCAACCGTTCCACGTCAGGAAGAATGAGACTAGACATAAAAGGTAGACTAGAATCGAGAGATGATTGGGAAGGGCCAGCAATGGTGCCGACGACAGGAGGGATGTAGGTCCCATGTGTAACTGGGGGTGGGTACGGTTGACTTTTGATAGTAGGAACAGTCAATGGTATGGTAGGAATAGTCAGAAAATATGTGGAAGGGACACTTCCCCCATGTATAAATGGTGGAATGGTAGGAGTTGCGCTAGCTGGAATGGGGCCACCACTAGTGGGTAGAGGACTAGTAGTAGTGTGTGCAATGGAAAATGTCCCACATGGACTAGGACCTATTGGTTCAATGGAATGGATACCTATAATAATGGGTGGAACGGACACAAGGGCCACTACCAACCGTTCCCCCTTGGAAGGGGTCAGGATGTGCCCCGACCATGAGGTTAGATGGGGCAATGAACAAGGTAAGTTAGGTTTGATAGGAATTTGAATCAGACTCAGAGGCCATGTGTGGCTTTGAAGGTGGTGAACAATGTCAAATATGGATTCGATGGTGACAATTCAAAGAACCAAACTGAGGGCTGTGCCCCCTAATCCTATTTGAGTAATGAGGTGGAGCTATGATAATGTGATGGAGTAGTAGTATGTAATGAATGAAAACTCAAGAGTATCAATCACAGGCTCAAAAACCCAACTACAACTGAGTGTGTAGAAGGAGAGCATATAAATAGCGACTCACAGGCCAACAACAATCTCTAAAATTGAACTGCAACAACAGGTTACAACAAGGTGAGTCTACAACAAAGTGGCTAGCAATCCAATAAGAAACACTACCTATACATAAAATGATGCACTAATCTATGTGATAAAAGTGCAAGCAAACTCCTAACTACAAAGCTGGAAGCCCCTCACAAATCATATCCTCAGCAGGGTGATGAAATCCCAGTCAGACAATATGAAATGGAAGAAAAAATAGGCTAAGAGAATCCCACTACCAAGAAGGAATTTTGGGTAAAAGAGCCCTAGAAGAATGGAAACTAGGCTACCTCGTTCATGACACTTCTGATTGGTTTCCTGACACTTAATCCCTTTGACCCTTGACCCCCGACTGGGTGGTGCAAGGAGGAATGGGAAGGGTTAGAATTCAGTGCTAGATGGAGTGTGGTATTCCACCCTGACTTTCAAAACTCTTTCTTTGTGGTTTACTCTTGCTGAGAATCCACCTCGACAGACTGACCTTAACCATGTCAACAAGTACAAGAGGATTTTGGTCCCCTAATGGACAACAACTATGTCTCAAGATGTCACTGAGAAAGAGGTGTTGTTTGGATTCCTATCCACAATGTCCTAACTTAGCTACAATATTGTTTTGTCCACAAATGAGGTTACAATGTTGGTTGTATTAAATTATTTTTAAGGCTGGCTTGGGGTCATGAACCAAGCATTTTTATCTTTAGGGTGTGAGATTTGTGCAAATGGTGTGTATAAGCCCCGACAATTCTACGCTGAAGATGCAATGATCTCACTATCGGGATGCATAAAATAAAATGCAAATAAATAATAGGAAATATCAGTAAATATCATGCAAAATCACAACTAATTCTGCTAGAACATAAAATAAACACAAGTAAATGAACATTTAAGGAACTTACCAAGATGTAGGAAAAAAACAAGTGGTATCGACTACGAAGCTCAACTCAAGAGGCTCACAAACAAGGCAAAGAGGACCTCAAAAAAACCAAGGGGTTGTAATGGATCAAATCTAGAAAAAAACATGTTAGGAAGGGGTAAAACACAGATAGGGGGTCTGGAACAAGGATCTTAAGCACAAAAAGGACAGAAAAATTGTAGGTCACACCTGTCGACATAACAAGCATGATCAGGGTCGTACAGAACTGGGAAACATTTGTGATCAGGGTAGAAAAACAACCATAAGAATTGGGTCACACAAACAGAGGATTAAGTGCGACGGGTCGCTCAAAACCGAGTCACAGTAGTGAACGGGGTCGCTCCGAAAGCCGAGACAGGTGCGATCAGGGTTTCCAGTATAGGCCACTCTTATTAGGGAAAAAGGCGTGACCTAGGTCGCACTTATCAGGAAAAAAGGTGCGATTGGGTCGCAACTTTCTGTCGAACAAGTGTCGCTTTCCCGAAACTGGAAGTTTTTTGAAAAACAGACTACTAGCTAGGGCCGAGGGGCATACAATGAGGCAATATTGGTTTAGATATGCCACGAGGGGGTCATATTTGTGACACATAAAGGAAGAAAAGGAGAACAAACCAATAGAAAAACCTTCAAAAACAAATATCCGTATGGATCGACCGAATGGAGTCGCCAAAACTGTAGTGGGGATTTCTCCCCAGCTACGTGCAAAAGCACCAACCCTAGACAATGTTGGTCATAGGCTAGAGTTCAAAAATAACAAAAGGAAACAAGACAACAATAACAATATTTTTTAGGGTTTTTTCAAACATATACTACTAACTAATGCATAACAAGAACAAAGATACATTTTTTTTTCAAATGTGAGCCACCGTATCTGTTGTTAAAAATGGTCATGCAACTCCATGGTTTGGGTCTCCAATATCTTCGATGAATAGTTGTTAAATGGTGGAGTGGATCCAAATGGGTAAGGAGTGAACTGAATGTACATTGTGGGGAATGGCATAGAAAAATATGGGAATAGAGGCATAAAAAGTGTATAGTGTGACTGAGAGCAAATGGCAAAAAATGTTTTCGGGGAGGCCTTCACAATATGTTTATAGGATGGTCCAATGATTTTTGACCCACGGTAATGACCCATAGTATTTTATTGTCCATGGTATTTATCTATGGTTTTTTGACCCATTCTCATTTTTAGGGGTTTTGACCCTTTTTGGGAGAGAGTGGAGATAAATCACAATAAATGCCCATCACCCCTTCATTTGTGGGAAGGAATAATGATGTTTTGGACCATATTTAGTGGAAATACCATTGTGAAGGTCAAAATGGAGGAAATAATGGTGGGAATATGATGTATGACTATGGTTTAGACCGTAGAGAGCTAGGTGAACATTTTTTAGTGTTAACAACATGTTGTAGAATTGTACTCTTTAATTTACTGAATACATTAATAAAAATATTAACTAATTTTGGTGGACATATCCCTTGGATAGGGTGAACCATGTATATTCGTGTCTCTCTTGTGTTTATATCATATATGTTTTATTTATGCAAAATAGCTTAAGTTAAAGATTTCCAAATCCTAAATGAACTTTGGACATGATGTTTATGCATATATGATAAGAATTGGTATACAAGAGACATATGATTATCATTAATGATTGTGGTTTATTGTGGATATGTGATGGTATTTTGCGTCATGAATTGTATTTACATAAAAAGCATTTGGTGAAGTATGTTTTATGTGGAAATACGCTTGGAAAGTTAATGATACCTTGTTTAAATATTTTAATCTAAAGGTAAAGATTCAATAGCTTGTAAGATATCATTTTGTACTAAAGTATTAGTAATACTTTCAACAAATAGAAGATGAGGTATGGTCATAAGAGTTAAGATACTACTTAAGGTAGGGAGTAAATGAAGTGGGTTATGATGAGAATTATATTATTAGTCTTCCTAGGGTATATGATTATTTTAGTCTACTAACCCTACAATGCATATGAATGTCAAGATGTACTATATTAGTTATAAATTATAATCATTAGTATTAACGTACGTGGGTACATGGAAGATGCTTAAGAAAATTGTATATATATATAATTTTTACTTTTACATGTAAATGGTAAGTTGGAAGTTGGGTTTGTTACAATCCACTTGGGGAAAGTGTCTAAGGATAGCCAAACCTTTGACTGCATAAACTGATGGAGGTATACAAGTGTCTTAAAAATGGCCAGATTCCTGGCTAGCCAAACACCCAATAGAAAAATGATAGGAAATGCCATATAGTTCCTATAAGCCTAATTAGTAGACAATGATTCTATGGATGGTTCCAAAGAGTACTTGTCCAAATGAAAGGAAGGCCACATACCTGTGAAGCTTGGTCCCACGTTACAGAAATATAAGAGAAAGTAATGAATAAATGTTCAATACTCTCAAAACACTCAAACACAATTAAATATTATCGTATGACATGGTTTATATGATTAATATAATAATTCAATATCAATAGTTATATTTTATTACCCCCCAAACAAGGGTATATATATAAATCGCCTAGGTGTATTAATGATGTCCGTACAGTGTAATATTTGGAAAATTTTCCATAGTTGCTAATAGTTATTAATATCTGTATTTTCAAAATTTAAATTTTTTATTTTCTTATTGGGAAAAAGTATCTGACGTTATCCTTGGTTTTCCCTTCCTAAAACCTGGGGGCCAGGTGATCTCAACATTGGGTATGGTGGCAAGATTTTACTTGTCTTTATCTGCTAGTGCATTAAATTTTATCTGCTACTACATTACTCCGACACGACAGTGAATGTACGTTTCCATGAAAAAATACTTTCAACTATTAAATCTAAGCATCCATATCGTGCAACCCAAGGCTTGATTGATCCTAAAATCATGGCGTCATTTTTCATGGACCATCTGTGTAAATCCTTGAGCATCTCTAGTGAAGACATAGTGGTACCATTTGATCCATTGATGGACCAAAACATTGTATGCTACAAATGCAATAATCTTGGTCACAAGGTACGTGACTGTAGAAATGTGAAAGAAGACGATCCCATCATAAGTAAAGAGGAACTAGCTACAATATGGGAAAAGAAAAATAATTCAAGAAAGGAATATTGTCCATTAGCTTTGATTATTGAGGATAAATAAAATGAGTGCTACATAGACACCATGTGCTTAACACACATGATCAGGGATAAGAACAAATTCATTATATTAAAGAAAGGAAATAGTGGCAGTGTTTCTTTTGGAAATGACTCCTCTATCAAGATACTTGGGAGAGGTGTAGTGAATCTTGGAAGTGAAAATATAAAAGAAACAATTTTTTTGATGGTTGAATATTTGAAGAATAATATCCTCAGTGTCAGTAAAATGTGTGGTTAGGGATACAATATCACATTTGATTCTTGATGATGTAATATTAGAGAAAAATATTCAGGAAGATTGGTTGTGACATCTACATGAAGAGATAATAACGTATACATCCTAGATCAAGTAAAAGGAAAGATGATTGAAACCGTACAAAGAAAATATAAGGACAATAACAATGAAGAGAATAATAAGAAGATAGAAAATGAAGGTGAAATGCTATTGAGTGCTATCAGATAGGTATGAGTTCAGGGGGAGTTATCATTTTCCATTGATGTCAAAGGGGGAGAGAAATACCAGGAGCATGGTCCTAGGGTAAGTATGATGGTTTCCATCAATTACAAAGAGGAATATTGTTGAATAAGGTTGTCATTGATGTCAAATTCCTAGTACATATAACAAAAAATTCCAAGTTTCAATTTATTTTGTGTGCACAAAAATTTCTATGGCTACAAAGTGCACTAAATAGTACTGAACACAAGGGTGCTAAAACTGTACTAAAGAGTTTTGAGCATGGAGGGGGATAAGACAATAAAATGGAAACACTACATTGAAAGATCACGTTAGGAAACATCATAATTTATCGGTATCTTGTTGGTATATTATAAACCCACTCCATACTTAGAATAACAATATTTGATTATTATTGGTTAATTTCCTACCCACTAGCAATAGTTAGCATCCACTTGCACCACTTAGTCAACACTTGCCATATATACCCCAACAGTTCCTTTATCTCGATTCTAGTTAGATCTTGCACACTTTATTGACTTCCAGAATTAGTAACTGCACCTTCCTGCAAGTTCTGTCTTTATCCTATTTTATTCCTTCCTTTTAGTGTATAAGGTAAAGCTACTCAACAAGGAAACTGCTATCTTTTGTTTCCAACCCATCCTCCATGATTTTCTCTCTAGATTGCAAGATTAACATGTTTTTCCATCACTCATGACAACTCACTCATGATTTATCAAATTAGTGAGGTCCTTGACAAAGTTGGAAAGTGATTTAGTCACCTATGGGGGTATATCATATTTAGTAATCCTGATTTAGGAGATAGCATGGGTTTTCTTCTAACAACTCAATTTCCTTTATGAGGATGTATTACTATTGTAATAATCAATCAATTCCTTAATTCAATAATCAATTATTCATTCTTCACTTCTTCATGTGATTCTGTCTCATTATTCTTCTCTACGTTTTCCTTATGCATGCTTGTGAGAATGATCTTGTAGCTAGATCCTTGTCCTGTGCATATACATTGTATTAAGCCTCAATTTCTTTATGGTATCAGAGTTGTTATTTCTACATGGTATCAGAGTTCAATGTTATTTAAGTTCTATAGAGTTGAGAAGCTATGAGTTCTCTACATCAAAGCGCAATGTTTTTTCAGTTCTATAGAGTTGAGGATCTACAAGTTCTCTACATCAGAGCACATTGAGTCTCCTATTCCTCTCTGAAGAATAACTTGAATTGAGCTTACAATTTTTTCTCCTAGTTTTTATTTTTGCAGGTTGCAGAGAGCATCTTCTTGAGTGCATCAACTTCTTAGCATAGATTCCTCTTCAGCTATAATCTTGACTCCCTTCAACTATCATGAATGGAAAGCCAAAATTGGCATTTTATTACGTAGTAAGGGACTATACAGAGTTAGTTCAGCTTTGGAGAATGATCCCAATGCTACTGTTGAGAAACCTAAGTGGCATAATAGGTTGGATGAAGCCTATGGATTTCTTTGCCTCTCTATTTATCCCAATCTACTTTTTCATCTAGATGGTTTGATCACTCTAAACCAAGTATGGACCAAACTTGAATCTCTCTTTGGAGTACAAGATGAGACAAGAGCGCATAAGTTGGAGAATGAGTTATTCTCATTGAGTCCAAACAACTTCAATTCTATTGAGGGTTTCTTCACCAAATTCAAGTCACTTGTTCTATTGATTAAGCAATGTGGGATTGAGAATAAGGAAGATCAATTTATAATTTCCATTCTATCAAAATTCGGTCCTGAATACTCAGTTTTTGTGTCTACTTTTCATGCTACTAGGTTTGTTATTTCTAATTGGAAAATTCCTTCTTTGAGTACATTATTTGATTCACTAAAAAAGGAACAAGATAAATTGATCCACGTGGGTGCTCTTAGATCCTCCAAAGGAAAGGATCATGCTCTTATAATTCAAGGAAGTAAGAATGCAAGATCAAAAGAGAAGAAAATAGTGAGAGAGAAGAAGCCAAAGTCAGATAATGAAGATGAAAGTTCGAAGCCTAATGGTGAAGGTTCAATGAAGAAAGTCAATAAGAAAGGGAGCACATCCAAGTGTTCTTATTGCAGCAACGAATTTAATCCTGAGAATTAATGTTTCAAGAATAAGATGGAAATCATGTATCAATTTCTTGAGAAGCATAACATTGAAGTTCCATATGAGCTAGAGAATCTTGTTGAATCCTCAAAACACTGTCATAGTGCGTTGTTCCAAGGTGATATAAACTAAGACTTGAGTGCCAGAGTTAAATATTTTCCTCGTATATCTGATATATATTCACTTTATTATATATCAGAATCAGAAATCTCAGTTTCTTTTTTGAATAATCCACCTATTAGTCTCCTAGAATTATTTCCCAATACTTATGATTTTTCACTAGATCCTAACTTGTATTTTAGCAATTCTTCCTTACTCCATTAAAATGATAATAATTATGATTTATAAGAATTTTTTCAGGCTTATATGCATGTTATGACATCATCCATACCATCTAATATACCTATGAATACTCCTAAAACTATACAAACCCCAAGTTCACTAGTTGATTTCTCATTGGTTTCCTATGCAGTGTTACGCATATCTAATGGTTTCAAGTCTTGTCTATTTTTCACTGGTTGATTATCCATGACCTTATTCATCATTGGAATTATATTTTACATTTTTTTATATTTTCTAAAAACTTATGGTTAATATATCAAGTCCATCCATCATTCAATTTTTACACTCATTAATTTTCCCCAGTTGCTCAACCTTTTCCTACTCTAGCCCTATATCCTCATGGAAACATTATACCTTTCGTATTTTATGCTCCATGTGATAATATTTATGATATATTATAATATATTGATCCTCATTACAGATTTGGGAAGGTGCTATATCAATTTGGAAGAAATATATGTGATCAACGCCACCATTTTGCAGCTATACAAGGAATTGATTGTATTGATTTTTGTACTCTTTGGGAAGGAGTATGCACATATTTATTTTCCTTTTTAGATTGTGTTTGCATATTAGAGAAGTTAGTATAAATAATCATTCAAATAATTCCCTTACTTCATCAAATGATGAGCTACAAGAGTCTCTCCTGTTCTTTCTTGCAGATTCTACACTCTAGTGCATGATCATGAGTTCACAAATTCTTCATCAAAAAATTTCACCAAAAGAATTTCATTCAACTCATTCAAGTGAATATAAATACATATTGAAGACATGTTGTTCAAATTTTTGTGCCTTGTCCTTTCTTGAGGGAGGATTTTCCCCATGTGGTTTTTCCTCTTTCCTCACTTTTCTGGACATAAATAATTGTAAAGGGTGACCATAGCCTTGTTGCTGAGCCCTATATGCACCTATATGCATCTATATTTCTAATTATTTCATACATATCATCATAAAGTTAGAATTAAAGGGGGGTTTTGGGATATTATAAACCCACTCCATACTTAGGATAACCATATTTAATCATTGTTGATTAATTTCCTACCCACTAGCATAAATAGTTGGCATCCACTTGCATCACTTGGTCAACACTTGCCATATATATCCCAGGAGCACCTTTATCATGATTCTGGTTAGATCATGCCCACTTTATTGACTGCGAGAATTAGTAACTGTGTCTACTTACAGATTCTATCTTTATCATGCTTTATTCCTTCTTTTCGATGGATAAGGTAAATCTAGTCAACTAGGAAACTACTATCTTTTGTTTCCAACCCATCCTCCATGATTTTCTCTCTAGATTCCAAGATTAGCATGTTTTCCCATCACTCATGACAACTCACTCATGCTTTAGATAATTCATGAGGTCCTTGATAGAGTTGGAAAGTGCTTTAGTCACCTATGAGGGTTTATCATATTTAGTAAGCCTGATGTATGAGCTAGCATGAGTTGTCTTATAGAAAATTGATTTTTCTTTGTAAGGATGCATTACTATTGTAATAATCAATCAATTCATTGATTCAATAATCAGTTATTCATTATTCACTTCTTCGTGTGATTTAGTCTCATTATTCTTTTCTCGTATTTCCATGTGCATGCTTGTGAGAATTATCTTGTAGCTAGATCCATGTATTGTGCTTACACATTGTATTAAGCCTCAATTTATTTATGGTATAAGAGCTGATATTTCTACATATCTATGTGAGTCGATAACCCAAAATTCCAAGCTTAGTTTGGTTCATGTGCACTAAATAGTATTGAGTATAGGGGTGCTAAGACTGTACTAAATAGTGTTGAGCATGAAGGGTGATAAGGAAATAATGTTGTATGTATAACTTAAAGTAAAAATACTAATGGTATACTAGGAACAATTATAGGTCTGATAAAAAATATTTCTTGGACTAATAGCATGAGAGACATAGAGTCCCTAATTCCTTACTACCATGAGTACAAGGTGGTACAAGACAGGGATTTGCATGGGTGTGTTTACTAATGTTGATACTTGAATAAAAATGCAAACAAATTGATACACAACTACAAAAACAACAACAACAACAACAACAATAATAATAATGAGAAAGATATGTTATTTGAACAACTGTGGGATGCCCATGTTGTATGTGCATCCTCAAGAGCACTGGTAGGAGATACACCCGAGGGACTATATAGCAGTGAAGGGATATTGTGCTCATGTTGGATGGGGCATGCAATGTAGTAGCAAGTCCATGTTGGATCGAGGAACCAAAAAAATTTGGTAAATAGGTCTTGGACTGCACTGTAATAGAGAACATGATTCCCCTTATGGTATTCACTACTTGAGTGACTAGGAATACACAATAGGTGAATATCAAGGGGCACACCTTCTATTTATAGAGATTGAAATAATATATAACCTAGAGTATATGAGGGAGGATCTCATGCCTATCAAGCTTAGTTTATGTAAGAAACAAAGCAACATAGAAATGAGAGAGAGAAGTTGAAGTAATAAATGAAAACCATCCCCTTAAATATAGATATTTCCTTGAAATGACATATTAACACCTTACCAGGACCCATTAGATGAATGATAAAAAATATTTCTTGGACTAATAGCATAAAAAACATAGAGTCTCATAATTCTTTACTAATGTGAGTATAAAGGGGTACTAGACAAGGATTCACACGGGTGTGTCTACTGATGTTGAGATTTGAGACTGGGACTTAAATCAAAAGGAAAACAAATTGATAAACATAATAATAATAATAGAGGGAAAGAGGTGTTATTTGAACAAATGTGTGGACTCCCTAGTTGTATGCACATCTTGAAGAGCATCGGTGGGAGATACACCAGAGGGATTGTATAGAAGCAAAGGGTATAGTCCTCATGTCGGATGGGGCATGCAGAAAAATAACAAGTCCATAGTGGACCAAGGAACCTAAAATATCTAGTAAAGAGGTCTTAGACTGCATTGTAATAGATACCATAATTCTCCTTATGGCAATCATTGTTTGATGAATAGGAATATGGGATAGGCGAATAACCATGGGAATGTCTTCTATTAGCGTAGATTGAAATAATGATTGTGAATTTTTTATGTACACCATGAGGATTCTTGTGTGAGAATTAATGGTTCCATTAAGAGATGATCCTCATATGTGTATGCTAAAATGACATAAGATTTGAGAAAAGTTGCAGTTGCATGTTAGCGCAAAAGTACCTTGGAATAGTGTGACCAAATGACTGGTAAATGTTTGAATATTGTTTAATTTTATTTTGTGTACAAAGTTTTATATGATTATTTAAGTGTTAAGAAGTTTGATTGGAAGTGCCAATCTTGTTATTCCATGAAAAGACTAATTGGGTAGTCCAATGTTAAATTATAAGCTGTGATATGAAGGGTGCATGCTTTATGATGATTGACAATTATTGCATGTATAGTGGAATACTAATTTAAAATGAACATAATAAATAGGTTGTGATTCCTTGGTAGTGTTTCCCCAAAATGTATATGTATATATATCATTTGCAAACTAACTTGCTTAAACATGATGTTAAAATATTTAAGATTAAAGCTAACCTTGAGGAATTGTCTTTGGATGGAAAAACAAAAAAGATGAAATACAAAAATCCAATGGAAACTATGAAACTAAATTACAACAATATCAAAGGTGCAGGATGGTATTCCCAATGATGAATAATTTATTCAAGCACTTATTCTTTTTGTGTGTTTTTATTTTATTTTAGAATATTTATATGTGTGTGTGTGTGTGTGTTTTCCTTTTGGTTTTGGAAAACTTTGTATTTCGTTGTTGGAGAGAACAAGTGTAACTGAATGCAAAGAGAATTAAATATATCACAAAATGATGCCACACATGTGGCTGTCCTGGAAACTCAACAAGGACAACATGAATTGTAAATAAAACTACTTCTATGTGCAAGTAGCTGGAGAACAAAGTATGAATGAATGAGAACACTAATGACATTGTTATCTTAAGGGGTAGAGGATGTAATATCCCTCATCCTTGACCCCTCATGTTGTAATTGAATATATGTGACGTAAAATTGTGTACATGTACTAGTTCATTGCAAGGAGCTCAAAGCCAAGGCCCCACTAGTGAACATTCTAGTATTAAACATCATTGTGACTTTGTGATGGAGCCATGTGCTAGATAAAATCATGATAATGTTATGTGTAAGATGTAAAATAAAGTGATGCAATAATGAAAATAGATATAGGGGCATGAATATGCAACATAACTGAAAAGAGGGGAAACAATATCGACCATGGGGGACCTGAAGTCTTCTGAAGCCTTGAGAATTCTAATGATGATTGGGTTTCATCATGGTACCTTTGGGTGCATAAAATAGGGGAGTTGAGAATACTCACTTATTATCCCAAGTAAGTGGGTATGGATATGAGTCTTACTTTTAACCTTTGAGTGTTATGAATCATTCATGCAAGGAAGTGAATGGATTATTTATTAGTCTATGGGTGTAAGAGACCCTTTAAAATAAGCCTAAAAAGAGATTAAATGATTGTTAATCTGAACACCTAAATATTATTATTACGAGTATATACTTATCATTACTATGAACAATCATCTCAACTAGGGAAAGGTGCTTAAAACATATCTCTAAAGCTTCCAATGGAGAGAAGCCAAGTTTTTTTCCATTATAAAGAGTTATTTTATTATTATAATCACCATTACACTTTTATCTTGAGTATAAGGAGAAAAATTTATATCTTTTAGAAATTTATAAAAATTATTATTATAAATATGTTTTTCCTTCCCATGTAATATATATATATATATATATATATATAATCCAACAAATAAAAGTTCATTCTTATTTGTTAGATGATATATATATTTATATACACATATATATATATATGTATATACCATCCAACGAATAATGAATTTTCTTATTCGTTGGATATATAATCCAATATCCAACAAATAAGAATGAATTCTTATATATATGCGAATAAAAATTCATTCTATAATCATCACGTGAGATATATACATTGAAAAAGAGAAGCATTGTACATTTAAAGGCACAAATATTTATTTGAATATCGTCCTAATAAACAAACTAAGTTATAAGTCTCTAAATTCAAAAATAAAAATACGATTATAAATTATAGCTTTCTGTTAGGAAAATAGACCTAATAACATTTTGATAAATATACAATCATGGGAATTCATGTGAGAAGGGGAGACTATTAAGCAGTTATTATTTTAAGGTTTTTGCTGGTTGTCAAATGGGTGAGCGATCTCCATTACTTATTGGTTTTTGTTGTTTTATTGAATTATGTTTAGTTAGCATATTACTAATGGGATCACCCATGTGGTATTGGGAAATTAGGGTTTTTAAGTAAAAGATTAAATCACCTCTCAATATTGAGGAAGAATATGTATCTTATGAAAGGTGGCTTCATTCTTTTGGAAGGCAGTGAGTGGAGATGGTAATTATGTTATTCTTAATTTTTATAATTAAATTTTGTCTATTTTATCTTTAGCTTTGCAAAGAGGGGAAGAAATCCAATTTATATGGTTTTAAATATTTTAAAAGTAGTTAGGATTGTGTTATAGTTTTTGAAGAAGATAATCTTTTTAATTTAATATTTTTTCCAAAAACGTATTTCATTACATAATAGCATAATTTGAATATGAATACGGATATGAATATGATTCAATACCAAAAAAATACTAAAAGAAAAAATCTAGTACCAAAAAAATACGGAAGTAGGTTGCTTGTAAATTTAAAAAACTTATTTTTCGAAGTTAATTTAAAAAAAAATATGCATAAACCATTCAATATTTGCATGCAGTGTTGGAATTTGACAGACAAAAGGCTTGTTATAGGCCATTTTTCTTCTCAAATACAATCTATATTTTATATTTCCTGTCACAAAAAAATCAAAGAAAATATTAAAACTTCTATATATAGTCTCCAAGAGGTAGAATAATTGATCTAATAGTATATTTATAAATTAAATTCTAAAAATATTGAATAATTAAAATAACAAAAATAACTTATCAAACAATAAAACAAATTTCTAATAATATATTCCAAAAAAATATTACCCTAACTAAATTCTAATATTATAACTAGTTACTGAAATTTATGTTACTGAAATTTATATTATAATTAATTTATAATATATTCTAAATTAAATTAAATTTAATATTTGAATTTATGATTAAAGTATAAAACAAAATATAAATTATAAATTTTAAAGCTTTAAACTTTTGAATCTAAAACTATTTATGAACGGAGTATGGACAAAATTAAAAATAAAACAATAAAATTTAAATAGTTCTTATTTTATAATGTGTGCAAAAAATTAGGCAAATTTATTGTATTCGTAACGATTTTCGAACTACCTCCCAATTTCTATATAGAAAAGTCCAATACTACCTAGTTATGCTATTATGCCTCATTACACACTGAAGAGAACATCTACATATCATTCATTATGCAAAATATTTCTCTTAATATTCATTAATCTCCATTATATTTGGTACTATCAAGAAATAGAGGACATAGTTCCTAAATTATAAGTGACTCCAAGCCCCTTTATTACTTTGTTAATATATATGTCCCCACAACAAAAAGAACGTGAGATGGTGGCCTTTGAGGAAGAGATATGACCCATCGAGCAGTGTTGTCCTAGATATTATTGTTTGCTGAAGAAGAAAGGGAATCTCAACACTTCATTAAATTAATATTTTATTGTGTTTAAAAGTTGGAATCCCATCAATTAAGTGAAAAGACTATCTCCATTGAATGATCTCAAGATGAGGGCCAATCCTTTTTTAATTAATTATTTTTGTATCTCCAAGATGAGGAGAAGGGACAACCTTCTCATGGGAGAACCGATCCCCAACATTTTCATTGCCCAACTATTATATGTAAATCCTTGCTAATTTCCTTTGGATGGATTGAGGAGAAAGGAGGGTGGACTCTATCTATGATAGAGTCGAACTCTGTCACTATAATTTGTATTCAATATGTGCACTTTGTCGAAGGGAAATACCAATTTGTTTTCTTGCAAAAATTAATATTGCAATGAGAATACTCTTTTACTTGTATACATATTATTATTATTCATTGGGAAATTCCAATTTGTTTTCTTGCAAAAATTAATATTGAAATGAGAATACTCTTTTACTTGTATACATATTATTATTATTTTATTAAAATGGCTGCTATTTGTTTGCATACAATTTTTAGGTTATTTTTATGTTTTGAGGAAAGGGCATTGCCTTATTTAATTGTATATATTATTATTATTCTATTAAAATGGTTGCTATTTGTTTGCATGCAATTTTTAAGTTATTCTTATGTTTTGAGGAAAGGGCATTGCCTTATTTAATTGTATATATTTATGTGATAAACGATTACCTAATGTACAACCAAATGTCTTTCACATTGATATACTTGTTTAATTATATAGAGGAGGAGAGACTCCATATGAGGACTGAATCTATCTTCTTGATCTTGGTATATTTGTTTAAAACCTTGTATGAAGAGAGACTGACCTCAAGGGAAGACTGTTTCCACTCGTCCAAACCTCTTTTTATTGTGTATTTACACTGTTGAGAGAGGGGGGTTGCCTCAACTTAGATCATTTTCCCTCTATATTTTTCATTTATTTTATGATTGGGAATCATATTCTAGATAATAGAATCAAGCTCTATCCATAATGAATATACTATGCATTGCGTGGCTAAAAGCCAAGTGTTGTGAGAATCCCGTAACTTTAATACATCTTATTGTTTGATTGTAAGTCTTATTACTTAAGAACCAAACTTTATTAACTAAGTATTGATATATACATTATGCTTAACCTTATGTTTAATTATTGGAATCCAAGCTCATTGTTTAAAAATCGATCATGTTTTATTATTTGTGAAAGGGAGAATATTGTCAAATAATATGATTTAGTCATGGTCGAGGGTTTAGTACTCTGACTGTGTTGAAGAATATTGGTAGAAGATTATGTTTCCTCCTTCAACCTAGTGGATACATTCCCCATCTCATAGGTGGCCTCTGAGTTGAAAGAGTATAGGATGGACAAAGTGCCTACGGTTGGGTGGAACATCCCAGTTACGCTTTCAATCACTAGGTACATTATTTAAGATAGATAATCATGTTATGCTATGTTATTGTGTTTAATTATATTTACTTCATATGATATGTATATATGTTATTTATCTATGGTGTTAATGTTGTTTGCTTGTGTTTAGTTGGATATTGGTAATATCATGGCGATAATTTGGGTACAATGAGGTAGGTACAATGTGCATTGCTTAGTAGTTGTGAATTAAGTGAATACAATGCATAATGAATGTTACGTATTTGAAGGAATGTATGTAACCATGAACTAATGTATTTCATAAAATGTATACATGGATAAATGAAACTATGGGATTTAATATTTATCGCATACACTGTGATAATTTTCTTACATTCCTCTTGGTAGTATGCCTGGTTGGTTAACATTTATACTCTAAATATAACCGAAGGATTTGGACTAAATTAGCATGGTGGAAATTATAGGGGTGGTGCCTTTGAAGTTATCTTGTTATATGCATAATTAATGACTAACCAAATTTTCTTTTACTAAAAGTAGTTGCACATATATGCATTTTGTGACAAAGAATGGTAGAGAAAGACCCCATCTTGGTATTACCTTTGTCACAAAGAAATAATTAGAGGATAGTTAGTAGTTTGACCTCAGAAATGGAATTGGGTGCAAACTAGCTAGTGTAGGACCTAGGAAATTAATAAAAAGGAGTAATTATTTTATCCTAAGTATTGGGATGGGTTTTGATTATTCCAACACCTTCTCCTAAGCCTGAATTTATGTCGAATATAATAAAATATCATAAATATAGGGCCTGGAAACAAGGATTAGTCACCCTTTACATACTGCTTGTCGATACAAATAAGTAAAGAGGCAAAAACCAAAAGGGGAAAATCCTCCCTTAAACATGGACAAGCAGTATGCACACCCTTAAACATGAAAAAAATTGTATGAAATATTGTCTTCAATTAATATTCACCATATGATAAACTATCCCCAACAGTCATTTGATATTGTTTAAAGTCTTCTCAGAAAACACCTTGGTGAAGATGTCTGCAACTTGCTTAGATGATACACAATAGAGAAAAGCAATGACCCGATCATGCACAAGTACTCCGATGTAGTGCATACAGATCTCGATGTGTTTGGCTTGCTTTCTTAATACTGTATTGGTTTAGATTCGAATGTTACTCTAGTTGTCACAATAGATGACTGTAGAAGTCTCTGACCTGAACCCAAATTCTCCAAGTATTTCCTGCAACCACAAACATTCAGTAACTGCATTCATAGCTCCTTTATATTCTGCCTCTGTGGATGAAAGTGAAATTGCACGTTGATTCTTACTTGACCAACTGATTGGTCCATATGCAAGCATATATTCAGAATTTGATTTCTTATTAGTGTTATCAGCTTCCCAATCACAGTCAGTAAAACCAACTAACTCTAGGCTAGATTGCGCAACATAGTGAATCCCATGAGTTTTTGTTCCTTGTACAAAGTTTAGGATTCTTTTTGTTTCCCTCCAATGGATTTCATTAGGTTGATCCATGTATCTAGAATCCACACTCACTATATAATATATATCAGGTCAAGTATGATTCAAATAAAGAAGACGAGCAACCAGTTGCCTATACAAGGTGTTGTTTTCCAATGGAGTTGACTGCGCTTATTCAAGCTTAACTCCTTAAAGGAAAGGAGTCTTGCTTGGCTTGAAATCTATGAGTTTGACTTCTTCAGCAGATCTAAAGCATACTTTGAATGATGTACCTTGATTCCAAGATCTGATTGAGAAATTTCAAGCCCCAAAAATTGGCTTAAAAATCCCAAATCAGTCATAGAGAAGCATGGTTCATTGCATCCTTCAAGGAGGAAATTTATTTCTTGGAACTTCCTTTGATCATAATATCATCCACATACAATACAATAATGATTAAAGAATCATGAATAAACTTCAAATATACATTTGGATCATACTTGCATCTACAATAGTTCAGTTATATAAAAAGGCAACAATCTTGGCATACCAAGCTCTAGGAGTTTGTTTTATCCCATACAACGATTTCTTTTGTAATATCCTAATTTTGACCCCATTTGCATTAAAATTGTGCATGATATAAATATCATTATTAAATCATGGTGAGGAGCTCAAGGCCAAGTCCCCACCATGGATTTAGTGTTTTATGTATCGACAATTAAAAACAATACTTATGGTTCTCGTGCTAGCCAGGCACATTATAAAATGAGATATCATGTAAAAATGCAATTTAATAAAAGTACCCACAAATAGCTATGTCAATGCAACAAAGAGATGGGGGCATGATTTCACAAGGAATATGGAGGGAAATGATTCAAACTATTGAGCCAATAGTGTAAATCCAAATGCCAATGGAAGAACCCATAAAGTTATCAACTAGCTTTTTTATCTTATGCACCCAATCATTTATTTCTTCCATAAATTGGTTGAGTTAGTTAATGCCTTGGGAATGGAAGAGTATGGTAGTCAATTTCATATTGGGGAAAGACATTAGTTTTGGGAAATCAAATTTTGACTTATGGGGCAAGAAAACTCCAAGAAATTGCTGCCCATTCCAGTATTCACCCCTGCGTTTCTCTTCCTTAGGAAGCTGGAGCTTTCTGTGCATTTACCTTCATGATTTCTGTTGTTTTCCTCATTTTTTCCATACCCAGAAATCTGTTTTGGTGTTTCTCAGTGGATGGGATGATAGATTTCCCGATTTGTGGGTTTAGGGAGGTCGTTTTTGTCCCTGCAATTCCCAGAAACGTTTTGTGAAATCAAATTTTTCATCCAGGGTTGATTCCCCATCTGCAATTTCGTTTTTGGTTTCCAAACGTTTTTCTACAAACCCAACATTTGTATTTTGCTGTTGTGTGCATCCCTATTTTGGTCTGAAATACTTAGGAGTGGAAGAGGCCTGAAATACTTAGGAGTGGAAGAGGCCCAAAACTGGCTTGATAAACCTAGTGAAGAGAGGAACCTCATGGAGAGATCAAGAGGGGTTGGTTATTCTTCTATGCACACCCTGAAGAGCACTGCAAGAGAAGGTATGGCCTAAGGGACTGTGTAGCAGTGAAGGGGATACTTCTTTGTGTTGGGTGTGTAGGTATTGTGGAGTCCAAGCTAGATAGATCTTGTGCAGGTTTCCATAGCTCTGTGGTTGAGCTCACTAGCTTAGCAATTCTTCTTTTCCACTGCCTTAGTAGCCTGATAAACCCAATTGTAGATTGGCTTGGATGAACCTTGGTTGTATTTGGCTATGTGTGAGCTTGCTATTCCCTAGTTTATTGTGGAAATCATTCCGATATCGAGGGTGGTAGTGGTGCTGAGAGATTTATGAGCACAATGGCCTATGGTTGGGTGGAACGTTGCAGCGACATAGCTAGTTGCGGGGAAGCTCCATTTCAAGATAAGTATTCTCTTTGTTTTAAATCCTGTAATGGATTTGCTTCATGAATTATCATGAACATGTTGAATGCTTGAATGAATGTATTTTCTTCCAAAGTATATTATTGTTATACATCTGCATATGTATTTTTATATTCAGTGCATTCTCTATTATGTTCATGAGGCTAGATTTCCGGTTTGATGGACAGAGAAGTTGAGTCACGTCCTCTCCATCAACAAGATGAGCGGAGGGTATGTGACATCTTCAGACTACACACAAGATATGGATTAGTCACAAAACTTTATATATTCTGCATATATATTTCTTCTTTCATATCACCATGAATAAAGGCACTCTTCACATCCATGTGATGTACCTCCCACTGCTTGGAAGCTGTAATGGCCAAAACTAGTCTTATGGAGTCCATCTTTGCAAACTGTGCAAAGGTATCGTTGTAGTAAATTCCTTGGACTTGGGAGAATCCCTTGGACACCAACCTTGCCTTATAATTCATAGTATAACCATAAGCAACAAATTTAGTTTTGAAAACCCACTTACACTTAACTAGATTTCTCCCTCGGGGAGAATGACTAGTTCCCATGTGTCATTCTTTTGGAGTGAAGGAAATTCCTACTTCATGGTTGTTTTCCATATTGGGTCTTCACATTATTCTTCCTATGTATGTGTTTTATATTCAATCATTAGAAAACACTTATCATCAAAGAAAGGGTCCTTGATAGAAAGGGCACTCTCGAATTGAGATATAGTCCTCCTGGAATCACTAGGATTCCCACCTAGTTCCCCATCTTCTTGGAAGGTATTTGTTTCCCAATTTGGTCTAGTGGGAATTTTTGTATTTGAAATTAAATAATAATTATTAGACATATCAGAATCATAAATTTCATTAGTTCTTTCACTTACAACCAAAGGTGGAGGAGGTGAGGAGGACTCTCTAATTTCTATTGCTAACATAGGCTCTTATTCAAACTGAGCATTCCTTTAAATGAAGTATTTTTGAGTGCTCATGTTGATCATATTATACCCTTTGGAATATTCAGAATACCCAATAAATAGGCACTCTTGGCTTTGGGTTTCCAAACCCTTCCTTTTGTGTAATGGAATTCTAGCCCATGCTCTTGAACTAAAAATCCTGAAATGAGACACATCAGGATTGTGTCCACTCTAAACTTCAAAATGAGTAACTACATCAAGATTCTTGTGAGTAACCCTATTTTGGATGTAGGATGCATAATTTATAGCTTCAGCCCAAAACTTTGGGGGAAAATTTTAGACTCCATCATATAAGTAGCCATCTCCTTGAGGCTTCTATTCTTCCTCTCAACAACACCATTCTGGTGATGTGTGTAAGGAATAGAGTGATGCATATGGATACCTGAATCTTCAAAATAATTAATGAACTCATACTTGACATATTCACTACCATTATCATAGTTTAGGATCTTGAGTTTCCTCCTAGACTAGTTCTCAACCAGGGCTTTAAAAACCTTGAAGTGATCAAGAACTTCAGACTTGAGTTTAAGGAAGTAAACCAAATAGTACCTGGAAAAGTCATCTATGAAGGTTAAGACATACTTGTCTTGACTCATGAGCATATGAGGGAAGGGACCAACAATGTCACTTTGGATGATCTCAAGAGGTGCATAGTTTCGCTCATGATTGACTCTCTCATACTTATGCTATGAATGTTTTCCTAGAGTGCAACCATGACAGATTCCTTTCGAAAAATTTATCTTTGGAAACCTTGAAACAATATATTTTTCACACAAATATGAAATATATTTATAGTTTAGATGACCAAAACTCTCATGCCAAAGTTTTCTTGCTTCATTAGCATGGGTGAGGAGAGCAGAGGGGTTAGAAAAAGGCATGAAGTGTGAGAACCTGTAAAATTTCGAAATATGTTCCACAAAACCTTTAGTAATGACTCTACCATTCGCAATATCAGATATTTAAACTTCATTGGGAGAGAAAACAACCTTCTTAGGAGACCCAATGTGCATCATCTAGTAGACTGACAAGAGATTAGCAGCAAGACCTGGTACATACAAAACATTATTGAAGGAACCATGGTCAAAATCAATGCTACCTTTACCGTTACTTTCAATTTTTGAGTTATCTCCCAGTAAAATATTTGGACCCTTCGAATCATCAAGAGAGGAGAAGGCTTCCTTTGTTGAAACCACGTTCCTAAAAGCTCCAGAATTGATGATAAAGGAAGGATATCTTACAATGCTTTCAACCAGGGCATGGACTCTCTCCTTGTCTTCGAAACTCAATTCTTCTTCCTTCTTGTTTGTGCCACCAGGAAGCAGGATGTTGTTCTTCTCCAGGAGTTGAGTCAGCATATCAATTTGCTTCTTCATGCAAGAGTTATCGAAATGAAATCCATTACCATAGTATGTGCACTTGCTACCTCCACCTTTACCTTTCTTCTTCTTGGAGTTTGAGGACTCCTCTTGAGACTTGTACTTGTCTCCTTTTTTATCCAAAGGCTTCTTATCCTTCATCTTTCCTTTGGAATCAAACTTGGAATCTCGAGCAACCAAATCTTGATCTTTGGAAGGTTTGCTGGTGCCCATCATGACCAATTTGTCTTGCTCTTGAGTCAAGGATCCGATGAAATATGCCAATAAAGGCATATTCCAATTTTGAACTGTCAAATTGGTGGAATAGAAGGTCGAAACAAATACCAAGTAATCAGGACCAAGATTTGAAAGGATGGCCAATATTATTTGTTCATCTTCTTTATCAATACCACACTATTTTAGTTGCAAAACCAGTGATTTGAACTTAGAGAAGTAGACTTGCAAGGATTTGAAGCTTCTTGGACTTAGTGATATCAGCTTGTTATCCAATTGATGACCCCTCATCTTATCTATCTTCCCAAATAAATATTGAAGTTTCTCCCATACTTCATCTGGAGATGACAATCCATCAAGATGAAATAGAAGGTCTCTAGAAATGTTGAGACATAAGAGACCATATGCCTCATATATCCTATTATTCCATTTGATCTTCTCTACTACTGCATTAGGCTTAGCTTCAGTTTCCATGGTCACTTTGTAGAGGCATTTACTCCTCATCATAATCTCCATCCTTTTCTTCCTTTCTAAATAATTGAATGGAGTCAAGATGATTTGTTGAGATTGATCAATTCTTCAGTAACTTCTCCCTTGAATAGATAGTATGCGCTCCCAATGAGTGATGTCAATGAAGCAAAAGAAATTAAAATAGGATAAAAATTGATCTACCAAGGATCTGATACCATGTGTAAATTAATCCCAATCTAAGATCAATTGAACTCACAAAATTGCTTGAAAAATATGCAAGAAACACTAAAAAAGAGACTGAATATGTTGAGTAACATAAATAGTTGTTTATATTAGCTTACATCAGCCATCCTTAAATAGAGAAAGGCTTCTCATTATGTTTTTAATCCAAGGATTCGAAAGCATCAGGATTCTATTTGAACTAGCACAAAAGCGGGCTTACTAAACTAATCAAAATCTCCCATAGGTGCAGAAAGCACTTTCCAAACCAGTCAAGATGCTCACAAATTTTCTAAATGAGTAAGTATAGCTCATAAGTGAAGGAAAGTCAACTTTATCATGCTTTTATATGAGGAAAATAATCAAGGTAAGTTGGTGCAAAAAACAAAGCAATCTATCTTAAAACTAGCTTTATCTTTTGCCTTAAAACTGCAGAAAAGATGGAAAATCTGGAAAAAGCATAACTGTGCACTTGCCAATATAGGAAGACTGGAGTTTTTAGAATATTATCCAAGATCTTTCTAAAGCACTCTGGGAGGTAGTTTTGGCAAGTTTGGCCTCAGAAATGGAATTGGGTGCAAACTAGCTATTGTAGGACCTAGGAAATTAATTAAAAAGATTAATTATTTTATGCTAAGTATTGGGATGGGTTTTTATTATTCCAACATTATTCACCTACCATCATCAGTTAACTGATTGTAGACTAATTTAATTATCCAAATTCAATTAATGAGCTCTAGCTGTGATTATTTCCACTGAGTTATTTAACCAATCAGTTTGAGTTGGTGAATTCAAATCTTATCCACAGTATTCGAATTATATTTATTGTATTACCATTTTATTACTTATTAATTAATTAAAATTGATGTAATGATAATATGATAAATACTTGTCCGATTTATGTGAAATTTCTGTCATGAATCCATTGTTCAGTTTACATTGATTTGATAATTCCACTTCGTACTTCTTTTCAAATAGCTCTCATTTTGATTTGTAGATCTATGGTTCATGAAATTTAACAATATGGGTGAATATGGTCCTTATGCTATAACATGTCATGTTCTTAACCTTACCCTAAAGAGAACAATATGGAAATAAAACTAAAGAAAAATTAATCTCCTAAATCTTGATTAAAAAAATTATTACATTTCTTAGGCTTAGAGACATTCCTAAGAAGATTTAGAAAATAAGTTAAACCCTATCAAGAAGTGTGAAAATAAGGTTCTTTAGAAAAGTTAATGGAACTAGAAATATACTCATTGCGCGCATCTTGTCACAAAATATATATTACTAGGATCTAAAGAAATAGTATGTATAATATAATTTTCAAATTGAAAACTAAAACTACTCCAAACTAATATTTACCATAGGATACCATGTCTACACATGTTGTTCACCCCATAAAAGGATTGGACTTCTAGTTTTTTCCCCTTGATTCCATACTCTAGTTAATCTTTCTACACTAGGCCAAAAATCAATTCCAACACCCAATTATGGTAGTTTTTATGGGTGGGTGCAACTCATTCACAAAAATAATTAAAATACCAAGTCAATTATTGTTTTGAAATCCAAGCCCCTAAAGTGACTAGAATTAGAGGAAAGGAACAAGCTAACATTGAGTTTGTGCTACACTGGAGATAGTTGCACACCATCCTTTGGATTATTCCTCATGGAAAGGAGTAAAAAAGGCTTGTACTTGGGCTCCTTTGTTAAAAATCAAGGAAATGATATGCCAAACGAGTTTTAGAAGAAGCATAAGGTGAGCACCCTATATGAATGGATGCATGTTTCTCTTAAATACCATAAAACATCAAATGCATTGGATATTTTAGATGGGATATGAGAGCATACAAATGAAATAATCTTGCTAGTGATACTCACATGCACATTGAAACACACAAGCATACGCACACTTGCAAATGCACAAACATGCTAACATATAAAAACATGAGTTATCTATATATTCATATTAACCATGACAATATGATTTTGAACTTCAACATTATGGGCATGCAAAACATGATCCATTTGGACCTATAAGGAACAAACCTCAGTACATTCCTATAGAAAATACTTTAAATCTATAAATTTTAGATACATAAACAATATTGCATCTAAATTTTGACATGAGAACATACTTGTTTATCTGGATAGTTGTCACAGTCACATTTTCTTTTACTATTTAGGTATAAATTTATGCATGTATGTGTTCGTGTAACCAAAAACTTGATCAGGAGCTATGTTATACAACCATTTCCATGTACTCATAATATATGTGACATAGTTAATGAAAATAACACATGTGTTCCCTACCATTTCCCAATCCATGTCAATTATTGCATACATATTGTAGAAATAATAGATCAATGGTATGTGCAATGATGCTAAGAAGAAGCATAGGAAATAGATCTTGCTACTAAGAATTCTCACAAGCATACACAGGAAAAATAGAGAGAAGAAAAGAGACTGAATCACATGAATGAAGAGATGAATATTGGTGTGTATCCTTCCATTGAATAATGATGAATAATAGTGTACATAAATAGTACATCCCTCATAGGAAAATCAAATTGTATGGAAACAACTCATAAAGCTCAAAAAGGCTGACTTGCCAAAATATAGAAAACCCCCATAGGTGGCTAAAGCACTTCCCAAATCTATCAAGGACCTCACGAGTTGGAAAAAGCATGAGTGAGTTGTCAAGGGAGATGTAAAAACATGCTAATCCTATAAAATGGAGAAAAACTAATAGAGGATGGGTTGGAAAGAAAAGCTGCCAGTTTCCTAGTTTACTAGCTTTAATTATAGGCAGGAGGTTGGACGTGGTTCGATTCCTCCATACGCTATCATAAATTTGTGACTACGAAAACGACTAAATTCGCATGTATATGACTATTAGTAGCTAATTTATTGTATCTTATAGCGTGACTTACGGTTAGTCGTATTTAGCTTAGTCATTAATATGTTATCATCTAGTAGTTTATTTAGTCATAGATTTGGTCATTAATTGCCGCAATCAGTTACTAAATCAGTGACTAAATCATTGAATATCAATGACTAAATCAATGACTAATAAGTCAAGATATTAATGACTAATTGAAATACGACTAGCTATAAGATAGTGAAAATTAGCTACTATTAGTCGCCGACTCAAAAATTGTTGTTTATAGCTTGATTTTAGTCAATTTTTTAGTCATTAATTTCTCATTTTGTACTAGTGTATGTGGTGGATTAGAACGGTGGTATTCTAGTCAAGGATTTCCTACATAGAATACTATGATTGTGGCTAATGCTTTATGCCTTTAGAAATGATGGGGAATATATTAAAATAAAATGACCAAGGATTTGGTAGATACATTTGAGGTTTGATTCTTGTGCACGTTGTTTCAACTTTTGACTAATATAATGAATTATAGGTAATCCCCAAAAGAAAAAATTTAGAGGAAAAAGTTTATAGTGGACCATGCCTTTGTTAAAAAAATGAGAATTTGACATCTGGGCACCAATGAAATGGGTGGTGGATACTAATTGTATAGGATCCTGTCATAATTGAGAAAATATCATATATACATGATGTTTTGTGTGTGAGATACCAAAGGTATATTAGCCTCTTATGATGACCAAGTATGGTGCATTATTTATGTTTCTAAGTTGGTTGTAGTTGCAGTGATATATGAACAAATTTCTTTCTTTTCATTTCCTTGGAATATTTGTTGGTGTTCTTAAAAACAATGGGAAATGTGCAAGGGTATCATGAGTATTGAAAGTGGAGCATTGATAGAAGCGTACAGAGGCCAACAAATGGAAAACATGAAAAACTCACATGTAAATGGGAATAGTGCTACAACAGTAGATCTAGGCACCTATTTAGTAGCACCATAGAATCTAGAGAGGATGCACTATTTTTCTGAAGGAGGGGGCACATAATTTTTTCTTTATATAGAGAGAGGGCTTGCATGCATGTTCCTGCTCCATAACCAAAATATCAATCATTTGACTTTTCTTCTGCCTGAGAAAAAAAAGGCTATGAAATATTTTTCATCTTTCTCTTCCTACTCCTCAATATTTGGCTATGTTTGCAAAAATTTACTTGGCTATGCTCCAAATTCCACATTCTTTTTTAGCCCTAACTGTTAAGATCCTAGACATTACCACCATAATAAGACTTAAAGTTTTTATTTATGTATTTCAACACCTTTTCCTAAATCTTTACCTGTAGATTCCTTTTCATTACCACTTGTTCCTCCTAGCTTTTGGTCACCTTTTTCTTTGCATTTTTTCCAAAGTGATTTCTGAGTCACCAATTGTTGCTTCCAAACTACATTTTCCACATTTTTTATGTAATAATTGACTTGAAAACTTCTCAAAAGTTGTGTCAGTGGATTTGGAAGCTATGTGAAAAGTTTCTACAAAGTTATCAAATGACGGAGGGATAATTTTTTGTTAAAGTTTTAGGATTTGTTTTTCAGAAATTGACTAACTTGTGCAACAATTTCACCAAACAATCAGAAGGATGAAGTAAAAGTACAACAGTGACAGTGAAAGATAATTTTAAACATAATTTTCATCTTTGTCAACTTTAACACTCCTTAGTGATCACTGTGTTAAAGTTGGTCCTTGAGAGGTATAACAAAATAGAACATAAACAATAACAACAATACTATAGAAACAAACTAATGAACAATACTAGAATAATCATGAATAGTAGTGTAATAAACAACTAGCACAAAAAATAGAAAGATCTAATATGTGAAAATAAAGCTGGTTTGGACCTTTCTTATACACATATATTTTTAGGATTAGACCTTGTCTTTTGAAGACAAGTCACCAAAGGAACAAGGGATATACCTTGAGAAAGAAATAGTAGGTTAGGTTATACAAGTACATATCTCAATATGCTTAATCAAAACAGTCCAAAAGAAATATGGAAACTTCAAACTTAGGCTGCAATAAATGAAATTCCTTTAGGATAGTCCTAAATCAAGAAAGATAGTCACTCCTTCAAATGAACAAAGGAAACTTAAATCCATACACACACAGACACTCTTTGATCATGGACTCAACATGCTGCAATAACAAGACAAGGATAAGGTAGATTTATCAATTTCAACAAGGTTGCAAACCCATTCCATACAGTCCATAAAAGGCCAGATAAAAGGTCCAACAAGATCAAGGTTTAGTTTAGCAGTCCATAATATCACACCCAACCTTTAGCATCCCAAAAGAAAGTCATGCCGAACCTTTAGAACAATAGTAGGTTCACAACTCAATTTAGTGAACAACAGCAAGGTGACGACCTACTCGAATGAGCATCAATAAAGTCATGCCTTGCTGTAATGAGCAAGATCAAGGTCAAGGGTCAAAACTAGGTATCCAAAAAGGTCATGGCCAACAACAAGAAGGTTATGACCTGCTCAAAAGAAATAGTAGGAAGGTACAACCAAAATCAAGAGGTCACAGGACAGTCACGGCCTAGCTAAGTGTCATGAAGAAAGTCACAAACCAACCCTAAGGGCATCAAACAACTCACAACCCAACAAAACAAGAGCTACACAATCACGAATTAGCAGGAGAAGGGTTACAAAATCATGACCTAGCCTTAAGGGAATCAAACAACTCATATCTCAACAAGAGAAGATATACACAGTCATGGCCAAATAGGAGAAGGGTTACACAATAACAACCCATACCTAAGGGAATCAAACAACTCACATCTAAGCAAGAGAAGAAATACACAGTCACAACTGAGCAAGAGAAGGGTTACACGGTCACCGACCATCCCTAAGGGAATCAAATAGCTCACGACCCAACAAGAGAAGAGACACACAATCACGACTCAACAAAATAAGGGTTACATACTCACAACCCAAAAAAATATCATCAAGATAGTGACGATGTGCTTATGGAGCAGCAACAAACCCTTAAAATAGTCCCTTAATCATATCTCCAATCACTACAACAAATACTGGAATTAGTGTCCCTTTTTAGTGTATTTTTTTTTACATTGAGTGGTCAAACTAGATGCTAAATAGGAGATGTCATGGAAAAAAACTTAAAGCATCTCAAAAAGCGTATTTTTTTCTTCCTAGATAGCATCTTTCATGACGTCCAAAATAGCGTCTATTTTTTTTCTTCCATAATAACGTCCAACTTTGCTTCCTAAACAACGTCAAGATTTGCTTCCTAAATAACATCATATTTTGCTTCCTAGAGAGCATCCACTTTTTCTTCCTGAATGACATCCCCATTAGCTCCATATTTTCATTCTTAATAGAACCATGTAAGCATCTATGTTTTCATCTATGTTCATGCCATATTTGCATCCAAATTAGCATCCAATATTGCATCCATTTGTGCTAACACTTTAGCATCCTGTTTTGCACCACTATTTACTTCCAAATATATGCCAATTTTTTCTTCCAAATTTGCAACAATTTTTCCTTCCTTTTTTGCATCATGTTTTTCTACCAAAATGACGCCAAATATTTCTTCTATTATTGCACCACGTTTTTCTTCCTATGTAGCACCATGTTTTGCATCCAAAGTAACGTATTATTTTTCTACCATATCAACTCCATGTTTGGTTTCATCATTAGCGCCAAGTGTGTCATCCTTTTTAATGCCTAGTTTTGCATCTCTATTTACACCCACATTAGCACCAAGTTTTGCTACTAATTTATGTCACTTACCCACCCCTCTACTCGACAGAGAGGACACTACTAACATAACTTCTAGCTATATAATCCGGGCAACTAAGCCCCATGAACATAAATATAAAATGCATTGAACTTAAGAACATGCACATACACATAAACCATTAATATATAGTGGAAGCAAAATACATTCATTCACAATATTAGACATGTTCATTATTTAGTCAATAAGAACATACAGTTGTAGAGAAAATAGACAAGAATACTTATCTTGAGGGAAGCTTGTCCCGCAGCCACGTTGCTGCAACATTCCACCCAACCATAGGACAATGTGCTCATCAATCTATCAACAACACTTCCACCCCCGAGCTTGGCATGATTCCCACAAGGAATAAGGGAACACTAGCAAACTCACGCATAGCCAAGGATACAACAAAACTTAGCCAAGCAAACACAGTTGGGTTTATCAGGCTGCAAAGGAGTTGGAAAGGTTGAATGCTAAGCTAGTGAGCTCAACCCCAGAGCTATGGACACCTACACCAGATCTAGCCTGACTTCTAAAAGATATACACACCCAACACAAAGAAGAATCCTCTTCTCTGCTACACAGCCCCTCAGGATATGCCTTCCCTTCCAGTGCTATTTAGGGTGTGCAAAGAAGAAAACCAGCCCCCTATATCTGTCTGTGAGGTTCCTTCTCACACTAGTGTTATCAGGCTAGTTTAGACCCTCTTTCCACTCCCAAATAAGTTCAGTTCAAAGCAACATAGGCATACACAGCAATTGCAAAATTATGGGGTTGAAGAAAAACGATTTCGACAACAAAACGGGTTGGTAAAATAGGGAAATCGACCCTTGGGTGAGAAATTCGAATTCAACAACTATCCTGGGAATTCTATGAGCCAAAATGATTGCGTTGAACCCCAAAATCATGAATCCTTGATGGCAGTTTGCTCAGCAAAACAAAAATGAATCTCCTGGGCATGGAAAATGAGGAAAATGGCAGGAAAACGCGAGGAAGACAACTCAATCCCTGGGCATTACAAAAACGACCTCCCATCCATGGGAAAGATGAGGTAAATAGCCAAATCGTGGATGGATACACACAGGAAGCTCTAGCTTCCTGAGAGAGCTCACATGAATTAGAGAAAATGGTGAGGAAAATGAAAAATGTTTATGCAGAATGCCAGGAGCTCCCAAAAACGTGGGGAAAGATAACCACCTCCATGCATGAGGGAATGGGCAACATTTTTGGACAATAACTTGCCCCATAAGTCAAAATCGTGTTTCCCAAAAAACTGATGGCTTCTCCCATTCAAATTTGGACTTCCATACCTTGCCCATCCCAGACAATAACCAACTCAACCCACTTCTGGTAGTAATAAATGATTGGGTGAATAAGACAAGAAAGGTAGTTGACAGTT
>LPNX010209036.1:0-23450 GCA_001517045.1 Pseudotsuga menziesii | reverse complement strand
TCCCTTTGACATTTGGCTTTTCCCCATTGGACCAAGGGTTTGAATACCCCCCCCCCCCTTATCCATAGGAAATCATGCCCCAAAATCATTGTTGTTGCATTGCCATAGTTGGTTGTGGGTTTTTAATTAAATTGCATATTTACATTATTTACATGGTGTCCAAAATTATAATGTGCCAGTTAGCACAAAATACCGTCGACAACAATTTTTCATCGCCGAAACATAAAATGCTAAATCGATGGTGGGGATTTTGTCTTTAGCTCCACACCATGATTAAATACAATATTTACATCATGTACATTTAATGCAAATGGGGTCAAAATCGGGGTTTTACATTCCCCTCCCCCTTCAACAACACTGTCCTCAGTGCTTTACAAAATTGAATAAAATGTTAAAGTGGCACCGCCCTCAGTGATCCATAGAATTGAACATATACAGATGTGCCAATCACATCATCATCTTCCTTCTCCCATGTAGCCTCTTCAGGACCGTAGTGCTCCCATTGCACCTTTACCTGCCCTATGGTTGGGTTCCAGAGCATTGTGACCTTCTTGTTGAGGACGTAGATTGGCTCAATTTGGAACTCTCCCTCGGGTTCCACCTAAATCACATCCCAATTTATCACATGGTTAGGATCATATACATATTTCTTAAGCAAAGAAACATGAAAAACATTATGAGCTCTAGTGCTAGCAGGCAATGCAAGTCTATATGTAACTGGCCCTATTCTTTCAAGCACTTCAAACGGCCCACAATATCTAGGTGACAACTTGGCACAACTTCCAAGATTCAAGGAACTCTTCTTTTCCCTCACTCTGAGGTAAAAATGATGCCCGAAACTGAACTCTCTATTCACCCTATGCTTATCTACATATCATTTCTGTCTGTCCTGGGCTACTTTCAGATTCTGTCTGATCTTTACATCCTCCTGCTCCATCTCCTTGAGAAATTCTGGACAAAGCACAACCTTGTTCACTGGATAATCCCAAGTCACTGGTGTCCTACACCTTCTACCATACAAAGCTTCATACAAACTCATCCCCAAGGATGCTTGATGTCCATTTTTATAAGAAAACTCTACCAAGTGTAAATAATATTCCCACTTGGCTAGTTTTTCCATCACATACATGCAAAGCATGTCTTCAAGCACTTGATCAACTCTCTCTATCTGCCCATCAGTCTGAGGATGGTAGGCAGTGTTGAAGTTTATCTTTGTACCCAAATCTATAGACAAAACCTTCCAGAAATTGGAAGTGAACTTGACATCTTTGTCAGAGACTATTGCCTTAGGTAATTTATGCAATTTGAAAATCTTCTTCATGAATATTTTTGCAATATCATTAGTCTTATGCATAGACTTAACCGGTATAAAATGCGCAGCCTTTGTCAACTTGTCCACCACAACCATGATGGAATCATGTTGTCTCCAAGTCATCGGCAATCTTGTAATAAAATTCATGGAAATAACTTCCCATTTCCATTCTGGAACTGGAAAAGGCTGCAACAAATCTGTTGGGTGTTGATGCTCAACCTTCCCCTACTGATATTTCATGCACCTTGAAATATATTCAACCATGTCCTTTTTCATTCCTGGCCAAAAATACTGCTTTCTGGCTGTAGCAATTGTCTTCTGATATCCTGGATGACCAGAATATGGAGCTTGATGGATCTCATCCATAACCATTCTCCTCAAATATGCTACATTTGGAATATAGAATCTGTTCTTATAGGTAACAAGTCCATCTTCTTCCAATTTATATCCCTCATACCTCTTCTCAAGACTTTGCTGCTGCAATTTGTCTTTTACCTGCTCATACAATTCATCTCCAGCAGTATGATTAACAACCTGTTGTCTCAAATTTGACTGGAAAACACTAAGAGATTCCACATGCATTTCCTGCACCTTCTTGCTAAGTACATCAACTACCTTATTCTCTTTTCCTTTTATGTGCTTGATTTCAAAATCAAACTCACATAAAAAGTCCAGCCATCTAGCTTTCCTAGCATTTAACGTGGGATGATCAAACAAATACTTCAGACCACAATGGTCTGTCCTTAGCTCAAATCTTCTTCCCATCAAGTAATGCCTCCACATCTTAAAATCATGTACTATGGCTGCAAGTTATGGATCACGAGTGGCATAGTTCTTCTCATGTTCTTTCAACTTTCTTGACTCATAACATATCATGTGGTTGTCTTTCATAAGGACTCCTCCAAGCCCTTGACCGCATGTATCAGTACACACCACAAAATCTTTTTCTGGGTCTGCACTCTTCAAGACTAGTGCACTTGTGAGAAGATTCATCAATTGCTGGAAGCTTTCTTCATGCCTCGGTGCCCATTCAAACTTTATTCCCTTCTTTTTCAAAGAAGTGTCTGGATATGCAACCTTAGATAATCCTTTAATGAATCTCTTCTAGTAACCTGCAAGTCCCATAAAATATCTTACATCTGTCACATTTCTTGGAGTATGCCAATTCATAATGGCTTCAATCTTCTTAGGGTCTACAGATATGCCATCATCTAAGATAATGTGACCTAAATAATGAATCCTATATTTGTAAAAGTCACACTTACTCAACTTTGTATACAACTGATACTCCCTGAGCAATTGTAATGTCAATCTCAGATGCTCTTCATGCTTTTCCTCATTCTTAGAATAAATAAGAATGTCATCAAGGAAAACAAGAACAAACTTGTCCAAATACTTGCTGAAGACACTATTCATAAGGCACATAAATGTAGCTGGTGCATTTGTGAGACCAAATGCTACCACTACAAACTCATAATGTCCATACCTTGTTCTAAAGGCTGTCTTATAAATGACTTCATCCTTGATTCTTACCTGATGGTAACCAAACCTCAAGTCAATCTTGGAAAATACCCTTTCTCCTCTAATTTGATCAAAGAGGTCATCAATCCTAGGCAAAGGGTATTTATTCTTCACTGTGAATTTGTTCAATTGTCTGTAATCAATACACAACCTGAGTGTACCATCTTTCTTCTTCACAAAAAGAACTGGTGCTCCCCAAGGAGACACACTCATCCTAATATACTTGTTCTCCAACAACTCTTGCAGTTACATCTTTAACTCTAGCATTTATGGTGTACTCATCCTGTAGGGTGTCTTGGACACTGGTGCTGCTCTTCACATAAGTTCAATTGTGAAATCAATGTCCCTCTTTGGAGAAAGCCCTAGAATCTCATTAGAAAACACATCCCTGAATTCCTGCAATACTTGATAGTCCTCCAACCTAATAGTTTCATTCTCTACTGCTTCCAAAACATGAGCTACATACACTCTGCAACCTTTCCTATAACAGTTCTTTAGCTGCATTTCTGAAATCTGCCTAACCGAAATCACCTTTGGAATGCCTCTTACAACTCTTGGGTTCCCTTCTTCACCCATGCATTCAAAAGTCTTATTGTTGCAGTCAAGCTTTACCCTGTGAACTTATAACCAATCCATTCCAATGAGAACATCATAGGAACCAAGTGGTTGGACATTCATATCAACACAAGTGACCAATCCATTCATAAGCAATGGATATTTCTCCACCACTTCACTAACCTTTCTCTTAGTCCCAGTGGCTAGCTGAACTAACCAAGATTTTCTATGCTTTACTTTCTTAAAAGAACGAATCTCCACTACTCTAAGGGTAAAGTAACTATGAGTAGAACTAGGGTCAATCAAAATAGCCTAACAGATTGCTCAACAATCTTACCTGCAACTTCAACCACAGTTGACTGGTGATCTTTCTGGCGGTCCTCTAGTGCTGCATAGATCCTAGGGACAACCCTTGCTACTTGACCCACTGTTTCTTTATCTTGAATGTTGTAAGATGGCCTTGCATTCTCATTCTCTAGTGGATAATTCCTGCACATGTGGGGTCCTCCACATTTCCAACATTGGAGTGGTCCTCTGTTCTGTTGTGGTTCTCCAAGATTTTCTCCCACCACTCTGGCTAGCTGATTCTCAACTTGGGATGGCTGCTTCTGTTGATTCTTGAAGTTAGAAGGTTTGAAACCTTTCTTCCTTTGGTCAGACTTCTCATTCTTCTTGTCCTTCCATGTCTTATGAAAATCAGATTTTTCTTTGCTTTGCTCATAGCAATACTTAGCTTTCCTTATTGCTTCTTCTAGAGTTCTAGGTTCATAAAACTCAATTCTGTCTTTATAATACTGAGGCAATCCACTTAGGAAACACTGGATCTTCACCTTCTCATCTTTGATGTACCTGACATACCTCATCAACTTCAAGAACTTATTTGCATACTCTTCCATGGTCTGTTGTCCCAATCTTAGCTCATGGAATTCTTTAATCTTGTCATCATAGTACATGTCAGAGAGGTGCTTCTGCTTGAAATACTTCTGGAACTGCTTCCACACAATCTTCCTTTCATTAATATTTTTCACTTGCCGGAAGTGGTCCCACCATATGGATTCTCTTCCAGTCAAATTGAATATGGCTACCCTAGCCTTCATATTTACAGAGTAGTCTTGGACTTGGAAATATTTTCTCATCCCAAGAAGCCAAGGTTCAGCTTCTTGACCATTCTTTATCTCACCATCGAAGGTAGGCAACCTTTCCTTCTTAAATTCATCATGGGAACGGTTCTGGTAATGCCTCTTCCTCTCATTCTTGTGAGAAGAAGAACTTGAACCACTAGTGGATCCTTTAAAGTCAGATGACTCACTAGGAGATATCTTCCTTCTTCTGGTATTGGACTTACTACCTTTCGGTCTTACTTTTTGGTCCCCAGAGTTCATCCAACTCTGGATGTCTGTTAAACTTTACAGCATGGTTGCATTCAGCTGATTCTAATCCTCCTGATCCTTAAACAATATTTCATTATCTACCCTGTAACTTTGCATCTACACCCTTAGGCTTCTCACAGTGGCTGCAAAGTCCAGGGGAGTATCTTGAAACCTCCTCCCATTAGAATCTTTCTTAGCATTTCCAACTCAGACATTTTCCCCCATAGCATCGTCCTCGTACTCATTGGGGTTTTGTGCATCATTCATGCTGAAGGTTCTCATGGTTGAACCAAAACGCAACTTTACTGATCCGCACTATCTGGAATGCTTCCCTTTTGAAGGTGACTACAATTCTGCAAAATGTGTTGATAAAGAAAATTGTTAGTTGCATAATCATTCACATGAATTCATAATTACTTACCTTCATCAGGAAAAATATCATATTCATAACTTTCTCAAAAACATACTTTTCTTTCACAACAACGACTATTTGAAGGGGACGACGGGGGTCAAGAAGGAAATCTGGTGCATAACCCCACTTCAATTTTTCCATTTTTCTGACCCTGCAGATCTCACTGAAAAACCTGCTAAAAATCCCTATTTCGGTGAAAATTTCATTTTCTTTCTGATGTGTCGGCTACATTTCCCAATTTTTCCCAATACACGTCGGCAAACATCACTCAATTTCTTCCAACGTCTCCTTTCGTTGCGTTGGAAATATTTTCGATAGTCACCTGCTGCGTTGGAAGAATTTTCAAATTTCACCCGTTGCGGGCCTTCCGCCGTTGCAGAAAAATTCCTAAATTTCGTCCGCTGCTTGTTGGCTCAACTTAGCCGACACTCATTGGCTCAAACCTGAAATTCCACCCATCGTTGTGGCTCCAACTTCAACTTCCACCCACAGTTGCGGCTCCTTCCTCAAATTCCACCCGCTGCTGCGGCTCCTTCCTTAACTTCCACCTATCATCACCCATCAGAACATTTTTCAACTTTGATCCGATTTTCCATACTTAGGAAAAAAATTTCAATTTTTTTTTGTCGACTCGATTTAGCCAATGAGCATCGGTTCACATCTCTTCGAGACTTCCACCAATGCATCTCTCCTTCAGGAAACCCAGCCATCACTGCTGCTCGCCTTCGCCCGATTTCCTCTTGTCGACATCGCCACTACCGTCGACTCAAATCTTGGCAACGTAGCCGACGTATCGACTCACTTCATCTTAATGGGATGACAAGTTATATTTTTATACTTAGAGAAATTTTGAAGAAGTTTCTCCTGCTTGTTGCTCTTCTATTGAACTCAAAGGTGGTTTTCTCATGGCCCTTTTGAGGCCCAAAGCTGTAACACAACTCCGATACCACACTGTCATGTCCCCACCGCTCTACTCGGTGGAGAGGACGTGACTAACATAGATTCTAGCTATCTAATCCGAGAAACTAATCCCCATGAACATAAATATAAAATGCATTGATATTAATAATTTGCACAGACATATAATCCATTAATATACAATGGAAGCAAAATACATTCATTCACAACATTAGACATGTTCATCATTTAATCAATAAGCACATACAGTTGCAGAGATAAAATATACAAGAATACTTATCTTGAGGGAAGCTTGTCCCACAACTAGCTATGTCGTTGTAACATTCCATCCAACCATAGGCCAGTGTGTTCATCAATCTATCAACAACACTGCCACCCCTGAGCTGGGAATGATTCCCACAAGGAATAAGGGAACACTAACAGACTCAAGCGTAGCCAAGGATACAACAAAACTCAGCCAATCCAACACAGTTGGGTTTATCAGGCTGCAAAGGAGCTGGAAAGGCTGACTGCTAAGCTAGTGAGGTCAACCCCAAAGCTATGGACACCTGCACCAGATCTAGCCTGACTTGTAGACCATCTACACACCAAACACAAGGAAGCATCCCATTCTCTGCTACACAGTCCCTCAGGATATGCCTTCCCTTCCAGTGCTATTCAGGGTGTGCAAAGAAGAAAACCAGCCCCCTAGATATGTCCGTGAGGTTCCTTCTCACACTAGTGTTATCATGCTAGTTCATACCCTCTTTCCACTCTCAAATGAGTTCAGTCCAAAGTAACAGAAGCATACACAACAATTGAAAAATTACGGGGTTGAAGAAAAATGGTTTTGGCAACAAAACGAGTTGGTAAAATAGGGAAATCGACCCCTGGGTGAGCAATTCAAATTCAGAAACTATCCTAGGAATTCTATGAGCCAAAACGACTACTTTGAACCCCAAAATTGTGAATCCTTGATGGCATTTTGCTTAGCAACACAAAACCAAATTTCCTGGGCATAGAAAATGAGGAAAACAACAGGAAAACGTGAGAAAGACAACCCAATTCCTCGGAATTACAAAAACGACCTTCCATCCATGGGAAAGATGAGGTAAATAGCCAAAATGATGGATGGATACACAGAGGAAGCTCTAGCTTCCTGAGAGAGCTTACATGGATCAAAGAAAATGGTGAGGAAAATGAAAAATATCAATGCAGAATGCTAGGAGCTCCCAAAAACGTGGGGAAAGACAACCACCTCCATGCATGAGGAAATGTGAAACATTTTTGGACAATAACTTGACCCATAAGTCAAAATCATGTTTCCCAAAAATTTATGGCTTCTCCCATTCGAATTTGGATTTCCATACGTCGCCCATCCCATGCAATAACCAACTCAACCAACTTTTGGCAGTAATAAATGATTGGGTGAATAAGACAAGAAAGGTAGTTGATAGTTTGATGGGTTCTCCCTTTGACATTTCTATTTTCCCCATAAGCCCAAGGGTTTGAATATCCCCCCCCTTATCCTCAGGAAATCATGCCCCCATCTCATTATTGTTGCATTGGCATAGCTAGTTGTGGGTTTTTAATTAAATTGCATATTTACATGGTGTCCAAAATTATAATTTGTTGGTTAGCACAAAATACCATCGGCAACGATTTTTAATCGTCGAAACATAAAATGCTAAATCAATGTTGGGGATTTTGCCTTTAGCTCAACACCATGATTAAATACAATATTTACATCATGTACATTTAATGCAAACGGGGTCAAAACCAGGGTGTTACACTTTAGCGCCCAATTTATCGTCCATCTTTAATCCCACACTAGCGCCACATTTTTATTCTCGTTTAACCTCTGGGATTTCTTCTTATTTTGCTTCCTCATGAGCGCCTAATTTAGCTTCTCATTTATCATCCAATTTTGCTCCTTTATTGGCCACTGGTTTAGCTTCTACTTTGGCTTCTACTTTGGCATCCAAAATAGAATAGTTTAGCTTCTACTTTGGCATCCAAAATAGAATCAAAATTGATTTCCAACTTAGCGTCAAATTTTGCATCCAAAGTTGCTTCTAGATCTAGAACATAGTGGGATTTTGTTTTAGCTCCTGTTTTTGCTTCCTTTTTAGCACCACATTACACTTTCTATTTAACACCTACAACCATATCCAATTGTGTGCTAATATATTTATTATATCAAATTATTATAATTATTCATTGATGTTAATAGTTCTCATATATGATTTACTTCATAGTTCTAAAATAACATAACAAAACATTCAAATTAATTGTAGATACAATTATTGAAATTAATTCCATAATATTTATGAAGAAATTTAATAGAAACATAAAACATTTTTCCAAAGCAATTATATCTTCATATATATTAATTTTCCATGAAAAGATCATCAACAACTTCCAATATATATAAATTTAAAATATAATAGCGATAACATCAACATTATCTTTCATCAAAAGAAGTGNTATATATATTGAAAATACGAATACCACATGAAATATTTTCTTTATATCCATATCTAGAAAAGTCAAAATGGTCAACAATAATCAAAGTTTATATGTCAACATGAATCCACCATACAAATAAAAATGACCCAAAATGTAATATGAACTTGCATAATCACAAAAATAAGAATATGTTTCTAGTAGCATGGAGAAAGAAAAAAAACACCCACAATCTTAATAGTAGCATCAACGTCTACCATCATAATCATAATCCTCATCCTCATCATCATCTATCCCAACATCATTTTCATTTGATCCATTTGTATCATTATCATCAATATATTTCTCTGGTACATCGGTGACAACATAATCAAGATCATCACCTACATAGTCATCTTCACCATTTTCTGCAAATACCAAGAAATAATCAATTTAAAGCATTAGTATCAATTTCATTATATAATGCATATTATGTGTTATATTGCAAATATTGGTGTGATAATTTATGCATTCTCACGTGTTTTCCAACCATGAATATAAGCATTATCTCATCAACATATAGTAACCACACATATCAAGTGTATCCACAACCATGCATACACACATGTACCATAAATTTTCATATCACAATAGAAGAAGACATAGAGGAAAGGAAAAATAGGCATCCCCATGATTATATTTAAAGTGAAGAAAAATATGATATCACATATATTATTTGCTTCAAACCATACTTTTTCCTAAAGTTGTTAAATCATTAAATCTATATATATAATGTGTTATTCAGTCTATATCTTCAATAGCATATTAACCATGATTTTCATCTCTCAATCAAGTTCATGAATTGTTTACATTGTAATATAAGAATAAATTTAATATAACATGCTTGATAATATCCCCTCATAACCATGACTAAAAGAATATTATCATAGATATAGTTTTTAACATAATAATCATATCATTGGTATAACAATTGTAAAGCTTCATTGGATTCATGTTATCAAAGTACCTGCAGGAAGTAACAAAATTCAATTTCGTTACTTGGAATTTGGTAGGTATCCCTGAATAGCCATCATAAGAAAGTTAAAATTCACCATAAATCAAAAACCAAGGCTCGAATGGATAAAACATTAGTTAAGTTAGATTTGTGACATCCGAGTACTGCTAGGGACATCCCTGCTTGATGGCTTCATGGACTGAAAGTTGTTTATTTTGACGGTTTTTTAAAGTAGGGTTTTGCTTAGTGACATGCAGTGCAATTTCTACATGATAGGATAATATTTTTAAAATGCGTCGAGTGAGTGCATGGGATTTCCAGTCATATTTACCTTGTCGAAACACAGTTGCAGGAGGCAACGAAACTAAATTTCGTTGCTCGGTTTGGATTTTATGCCCTCGGTTGAAATTTTTCTAGTATCCCTTAATGGCCTTAATAAGTGAGAAGAAAATCGCTATAAATCAAAAAGCATGGATCTGATGGACAAATTTTCAGTTTTGTTGTATTTTTGACATTCAAGTACCACTAGGGACACCCCTGTTTGGTGGCTTCATGGACCAAAATTTATCTATTTTGTTGGTTTTCTAAAATAGGGTTTTGTAAAGTGACGTGTAGTGCAATTTATATATGATAGGATAATATTTTGAAAATGTTCCCAATGATTATGTGGGAATTGTATCCATCTTTCCCTTACCCAAACACACTTGCAGGAGGCAACGAAAATCAATTTCATTGTTTGGTTTGGTTTTTATGCTCCCGGTTGAAATTTGTCTGGTGTGAGTCCCCAAATGACATTGGTAAGAAAGATGAAACTCGCCATAACTTGAAAATAGAGTCTCTGATGGACAAACAATCAATTTTGTTGAATTTGCAACACCCAACTACTGCTAGAGACACCCCTTTTTGGTAGCTTCATGGGCTGAACGTTGTATATTTTAAAGGTTTTCTAAACCAGGGTTTTTCTCAGTGACATGAAGTGCAATTTCTGCACAATAGGCCAATATTTTGAAAAATGTATCGAGCGAGTGCATGTGCATCACTTTCATCTCTTTCTTTCCCTAACACATATGCAAGAGGTAAAAAAACTAAATTCCGTTGCTTAATTTGGTTTTTATTCCACCCATTGAAATTTTCTTTGTGTCCTTGAATGGCCTTAGAAGTGAGATAAAACTTGCCATAGCTCAAAAACTGAAGCTCCAATGGAAAAATCGCCAATTCCATTTGATTCATGACATTCAAGTACCACTTGGGACACCCATATCTGGTGGCTCCATGGACCAAACAATATCTATTTTGACAATTTTCTATACTAGGTTTTTATCATTAGCGTGTAGTGCAATTTCTGCATGATAGGCCACGATTTTGAAAAAAGTGCCCAACAAGTGCATGGTAATATCAATAATATATTTCTTTCCTAAAAACACTTCTAGGAGGCAATAAAACTCAATTCCATTGCTTGGTTTGGCTTTTATGCTCCCGGTTGAAATTTTCCTGGTGTCCTCAAATGCCTTTGGGAAGTGAGAAGGAACTTATCATAACTAAAAAAATGAGGATTCGATAGACAAAATGTTAGTTCCGTTGGTTTCATGACATCCAAGTACCACTAGGGACACCCTTTCTAGTGGCTACATGGACTGAACGTTGTCTATTTTGATGGTGTTCTAAACTAGGGTTTGCTTGATGAGGTGGAGTGCAATTTTTGCACAATAGGGAAAGATTTTGAAAAATGTGTCGATCGAGTGGATGGGAATTGCAATCATCTCTCCCTTGCCAAAACCCACCTGCAGGAGGCAACAAAAATCAATTCCATTGCTCGATTTGTTTTTTATGCCCCTAGTTGATATTTTCCTGGTGTCCCTGAATGACCTTGAGAAATGAGATGAAACTTGAAATAAATTGAAAACCGAGGATCTGATGAACAAACCATCAGGTCCATCATATTCGTGACATCTGAATACCACTAGGAACACCCCTTCTTAATGGATTGATGGACCGAAAGTTGTCTATTTTGGCGTTTTTTTAAACTATGGTTTTCTTCAATGACGTGCAGTGCAATATCTACATGATAGGTTAAGATTTAAAAAAAATGTGCTAAGCGAGTGCATGGGAATCACAATCATCTCTCCCTTTCCAAAACATAATTGTTGGAGGAAACATAAATGAATTCGGTTGCTCGGTTTGTTTTTGATGCCCCTAGTTGAAATCTATTTGGTGTTCCTTAATGGCCTTGGGAAGTGAGATGGAAATCACTATAACTCAAAAACCGTGGCTCTAACAGACAAATTGCCAGTTCCGTTGGATTTGTGAAATCTGAATACCATTAGGTACAACCTGTTTAGTGTCTTCTAGGACCAAAAGTTGTCTATTTTTTTGGTTTTCTAAATAGGGTTTTGATAAGTGACGTGAAGTGCAATTTTTATAAGATAGGATAAGGTTTTGAAAAATATGCCCAACAAGTGTGTGGGCACCACAATCATCTCACTCTTACCCAAACACACTTGTTGGATCAAATCCTAACTCTACATCAATATCTTGTCCAAAAATCACGCTAAAATCTTCTAAAAAGTCCAACTTTCCTTCTATAGTTGAAAGCCTACTGATAATGGTTCATTTAGAATCATTTTCCAAAGGTAAGGGACCACAAATGAAATATATAGAACCTGAGTTTAATAGTAGTGGATTGGGTGAGCCATGAAATAAGAGAAATAACAAAAATGAAAGGATGCAAGTAAGTAGTGGAAGACACTCAAGGTAATAACATGATGGTGGAAATAATAAATATTACTCTACGTGACTAGTAACAAGGTATAAATTTAATACCCACATGGGAAGGAAAGCAATTACGTAGGTTCATGAAGTTAGAACTTTCAACTCATAAATCTATTGCGTAAGTAGAGCATGAAGGTTTTACTACAAATTTGGGAGAGGGAAAAGAATAAGTTTGATTATCATTCACAAATTAAGTCGAGAATATATAAAGGAAGTGTTGACATGAAAAATATCTCAAGGAGTATTAAGTACACGAGTATTGATATTTTTGAATGAGAAACACCATCAACTTAAGTAGCTCTCGTGGTTAATGTTTTGTTATGAATATATTTTGGTGTTGGTCTTTAATATATCATGATTTTAAGGATGTTTGAGGGTGACTTTACCTAATTTAAGCTATTTTGAGGTGATCAAATAAATAGCCATTCACATGTTTCTTATGATTCTTTCTTGATTGTCAATTATAAGAAACATATGGAAAAAAATTTGGATACTAGCCAATGGCATATGAGAAAACGTGGCTTCATATTCCTGGGATAATAAAAGTATTTTTTTCAATCCTACTTATTTAAAGAGGTTTGTGTATTGTCCAATTCAGATACACGTATGAATGGATTGCATGAAAGAGTGCATATGCTAAGTGTCAAATAATGAAGGTGTAGGGAAGGTTTGGGTTACATATTTACATGTACATGATGGTAGTACATGGTTTCTTAAATCATCCATAATGGATATTGGTCAAAACCTAGGAAGCAATGACCTCTTATCATGATATGAATATTCTTTGCATGCCTTCATAAAAAACATGAGATTTTCTTGGGCTAGCTAGCAAATCTTGTAAATGACCATATACATCATATAATATACAATTCAAAAAATATCCAACCTATATGTATTAATCCTTTTTATTTCTACCTTGTTTAGTATGAAAATAAATTTTAGGCCAAAAAGCATCTAGGCACCTATTAGTGCTAAAATGCATGTCAAATTTTTTCATCCTTGGCATAGTTTCAAGATTCTGCAACACATTAGTAAATCTATCTAATATTGAATGCCACCTGATGAATGCCATGCCCTATCTGTCATCACTGACAAGTCAAACTCTGACTTTATTATTTCAAAATTACTAAATTTCTCAATATCAAAGCTCAATTACAATTTTTAAAATCATTTTATAATAATTTTATTTTATAAAGTTTGATTAATTAAGAAAAAAAAATTATTATAAAATACATTTTTCTTATATCCAAGTTCAACCCCGTATTTTAATTTCAAGTCTCATCTTTGAGTCCTGAGTGTCAAAGTCTAACCAAAAGTCTAATTTTCTTTTTTATTATTAAATTATAATTTTCATATTTTTGGGGATTTTAAGAAATAAAAAGGTGTTGGGGCATTGAATCCCATGTCTCACAATAAACCCAATCTCAAAGTTCAAGTTGGATTATCCTAATGTCAAGTCATATATCCTAGCTGTGAAGGAAAAGCTTTAAAATAAATATGATTTTGATAAAAAGAAAGATACGAAATATTATTTTATGACCTTAATTTTACGCATAAAGCTATGCTTTTAAGTTAATATGTTACCTTCCTTACTAGAAAAAGACAAAATAGGGGTCTTTTGTCCCATTCCCAGCCTTCTTCCAACATCAATATAAAGTCTTGTATGTTTTACAAGTGCACCATGGGAAATGCAACAAACTTAGGTGTCAAAGTTTTTATTTTCACATGCAAAAAGTGAGTTTACCAGAATCATTACAAGCCCAAGCATCAAAACATTTCCAAGTTTCATAAGTTAACGCCAACAAATATCAATGGACCAATCCTATGATTACATGTTTATGCTGCTCATTCCTTACAGATATGGTGAGAAAGAATATTGTTGCCATCATTTACTACTGTAGTTGAAGGCCACTCTTGCTCAAGGTTACTACCTAGAGCAACCAGTACAAGATTTTCCCTAGCATTGAGTCACGTGATTATCTTGACACTTCTTGTAATGAAAGTGATGGTAGGAGTCCCAAGATATCCATCGCCCTTTCGATGACCACTGACTGTTTTCCAATTCATCGATAGATTTTTATTCTCAGAATGTGGATATGTTGGGGTTTCCTCTACAACCGAGGACACTCCTACATCCCGTGATCTGGGATTTTCCATAGCGCACAACAAAGATATCCAATAAAGTCTATCAAAGTCCTTTGTCAGGCTTCGCAGTAGTTAAAATGCAAAATAATACTCAAATATGCTAGTTCAAGGGAATTTCACATAACAAATGAATCTGCTTTCAAATTTAATAGAAATTTAACAAACCTCAAAAGAATCATCAAAAGTTGAACTATATATTCAGAATGTTTAACAAAAAAATACACCAATTCCATAAAACTTGAGCAGCTAACTGATTTTTTCCTTGAGAGATGTCTACTTATAAGGCCAATTACGTAAAACCATTTAATCCACTTCTTCAAAGTAACCATTTGGAATTATTGAAATGCTTGTTGGTTCATTCCATTTTAAACAAAGACCAAAATGTCCTTAGGAGTACAAAGAAAGTTAGCTTTTGTATTAAGATTGATATCCACTTCTTGTGCCTTGGATATTCTTGGTAAAAATGAGGGTATGGATGGGGGGGTTTTCCAAAAAAACCTTGTAGGGTGACATTTTGGTAGCACCATGATAGGTGGTATTGTACTACCTTTCTGTAAGGGGGGTGTAGGGGGTGGGGGAACTACTAAGCCCAATGGCCATATCATCCAATGTAAAACCCAATGGATAGAAATATTTTTATGGTCAACACCTCACAACCTCTATTACTTGTTATTAATTCCAATATCTCAAGTTTTGCAGTATCCAGAAGTATTATGACATGTATCATCATCGTCGACATCGAAGTTATCATCATCATCACCACCAATGCCATATGGTACATCAACATCATCTTGATCATCATCCTCATTATCATCATCATTGTCAGCATTAAGTACATCATCAACAAAATCATCGTCATCATTGTCATTATGGTCATGCATATGCCATTAGTGTTCTCAATCACTCATCGACATTAGGGGTCACGTCATGTAATTATTAAGGTCATTTATATGTCGTCACAGTCATTTCGATGATAATAGGGTTGTTTAGATGTCGTTACATACATTTTGGTGCCATTAGAATCAATTAGGATCCACAAGTGATATCACATGTAGAATCATCGTTGACATCCACATCCACATCGTCATCATCATCATACAATAAATCAACATCATTGTCATCGTCTTAGTCATCATCAATATAATTGTGATAATAATGACCAAGGAGCCATACTAACTCACAAGTATGGATGATTTAGTCTTATATTTATCAAATCATATCCATATGCTCCATCATAATTATTGTAATGCATCATCGTCATGTTGTTAGGGACAATCATATGCCATTAGGGTCTATCAAAAGTTGTTGGGGACACTCAAATGCCATTAGAGCAATTTACGTGACATTGAGGTAATTTATCCCTCATTAGGATTAATCAATATCCAAAAGTGCCATGATTACGATCATTTAGGTGCAACTATGATAAATAAATAAAGATCCAAAAGTACTATCACATGAATCCTCATCATTGACATTGACATTGATATATCTGACGATATGTCGGACATTTTTCGAACACAATTCCTAGCTCTAAACCTAGTGCAATTCTTAGTGCAGTTCCTTTCGAAATTTTTGGCATTATTCGAGGCGCTATACCTAGATCTATACCTGGCGCTATGTTGGATGTTTTCTAGGCGTAATTCCTTGCTCTATACTTGGCGCTACGTTGAATGTTTTTCCTATTGAAATTCATGGCGTAATTCCTATCGCTAACCCTAGATTAATACACGGTGCTATGTTATTCAAGACATTTTTTTGGAGGCTATTCTTGGTGTCATATGGGATGCTTTTGTGGACGCTAATTATCGTCCAAAATAGCGCCAACATTTAAAAATGGATAATAATTGGGATTCTAATTGGGACACTAATTGGGACGATAATTGGGATACTAATTGGGACATTAATTGGGATGCTAATTAGCATCCAAAATAGAGCCAAATTTTAAAAAGAGACGCTAATTAGCATCCAAAATAGAGTCAAATTTTAAAAAGAGATGCTAATTAGGATTCTAATTGGGATACTAATTGGAACGTTAATTGGGATTATAACAGAGATTCTAATTGGTACGCTGATTGGGATGCTAATTAGCATCCAAAATAGCATGGACTTTTAAAACGGGACGCTAATTGGGATGCTAATTAGCATCCAAAATAGCATGGACTTTTAAAACGGGACACTAATTGGGATGCTAATTGGGACTCTAATTGGGACGCTAATTGGGACGCTAATTAGTGTCCAAAATAGCGCAAACTTTTAAAAAGGGATGAAAATAACACCATTAAAAGCGCCATCCCATTGAAAATCGTCCACTTTGTCCAAAAAATGATGAAAAATACACTAAAAGTGATAGTGGAAGCTAAAAAAGGAAGCTAAAAGAGACGCTAATCACATGGTTTTATTGTAGTGTTAGAATGACAAGATTTTGTGAAGCATTAACTTAAATCAAATTGCAGAAACAAAAACACATAAAATATGAATGCAAGAGAGAGACACCAATTTACGTGGTTCACCCCTAACCAAGGGCTAAGCCCACCAGAATTTGTTATTAATTCTACCAATTATACAACAAAATATTACAAATCTGCAGTGCAATTACTGCATTTCATCTTCATTATCCTTTAATCTCTCTCACAAAGAAAAATATCAACTTACTAAGATATCCTTATTAAAAGGCCTTACTTTAAAAGGGAATTGTACCATGTAAAACAATTCAACCAAATATTCCTTTCAATGTAACCAATTTATAGCATACATAATTTCACTTATATGATTGTATCACGCCTAATACTTTACAAAACCCCTTTTAGTAAAAATCAACCTAAATCAATTTACTAACTAACTTCACATATAAAGGTAAACAAGGTACTCTATCCTCTCAAGAAATACTTACCTTGTATACATATAACATATATGTTTGGAATTCAACCATTATTCAAGAAACTATGAGTCTAATCCCTCCTTGTTTTCTCCCAAACAAAATAAGAACCATGATATTATTTTAAACAAAAAAAACATATTTAGTTAATAGCTTACTTCAATGCCATAGTAATAAATTAACTTACCTTGACTTTTTCTAAGGAATGCACTCTATAACTACCATTGTGACCATTTTTACACCAGTACATCCTCACATCCTCATCTCACATGGCTCACAGAAAGTTGCATTTCATTAACAACATAATCAAAAGGGAAATTCTTCTATAAGAAATAGTTTTCAGCATGTAAGAGGATAGACAACGCACTCTCTCGTTCAATATTTTATTCGCTTAACTTTACAGGAATCTACATAAAGTTTAATGTAGATGGGCTCACACCCCTCACTCCACCGGGCATGTATGCAAAGAAAGTACAAATAAAAAGCTGAAATTTACCCTCGTCACTACACTCAAAGCAAACATGCATTATGAACATAAGAAAATAAAAAAGAAAAGGATCTGGGCATTTCTCCTCAAAAAATTCCAAGCCTAAACATCGAACCATGAATATTATATTATGTAGTAAATAGCTATGCATCGTTGGCCCTCTGCGAGAACGATCTTTCTTCTTTATTTTTTTAACAAAATCAAATGGTATAGCCATATTTTAAATCGACTCCACCTATGAAGAATTTTCATGCGGATAAAAGTAAACTTTGAAAAAAAATTAGCTCTGTTTCCTTCCTAGGAACTACCAATTTTCGCAAAGAAGTAAATATTTTCTTAAAGAAACAATCATAAAATTAAGAGATGTACCTTTGCAAATTTAAGGGTCTATGCCACACTGTGTACTGTGTATAGGACCTCCTTCACTTGTAGTAATATTATCTCATTTTAGGTCATTTTTTTACATGACATCCATTACACTCAAGATAATGGTATATCTGCCTTGCAAGCTGTTAGATATACTTTTAGAATTTACAAGCTATTAGATATACTTTTGGAATTTACTTTCCCATTATAATTCAAATAAAACATGTATGACATGTTCCTTGAAAAGGGATTCCCTGGCCTATCTTCCACGCCCAACAAAAGTCTCAAGAAAGCAAATCCCACTGAATTCCAAAAGAATGGAATGGTTGTCCTTCTCTCTACAAGAAAATGGCGATGGTTCAAAACATAATGACTGGGTCATGCCACACCTTGGCTTCTTATTTCCTCGTATTTTATCACCACCATTGCAGGAAAATGGAGACAGTTCTAATTTTGAAGAAACCTTAACCGTTATCCTAATCTCTTGTTGTATTAATACATTTAACTATTTCGCCTACCCTTCTTTTGATATAAGATTAAGGTGAATACTATGATAACCCATCTAGATATGGGATGTTATCGTATTAATACATATAACTATTTCACCTACCCTTCTTTTGATATAAGATTAAGGTGAATACTATGATAAACCATCTAGATTGTTAGTTTTTTCATCATATAAGCTAGCATTATGATGTTAGGATCTTATCACTGAGAGAATAACAAGCACAGCAATAAAACATAAGCATATCACAAGAGACAAGAGACACAAAGAGTTTTTCTCAGGGAAAACATAAAGGAAAAAACCTCGCAACTTCCTCAGAGATAGAATCAGCACCAAAACAGTAAAAGCCCAAAACAGTAAGATGCACTTCCGATAGTAGTAGTCTTCTTCTTGTCTAGTCCCAGTGTATTTCCTTCCTCACTAATGCACCACACTTGAGTGAGTGAGTGATGTGTATTGCAAGTGATAAATAGAGAGGCTCTCACTCTCTATTTATATTCTTCCATTCACTTGAAGTGCACTCCAACATGTCGGCCTTAACAATTACTTACTAGAGCCAACATCTCTAGGAGTGTCTAATAACCCTAGCGCCCCACCACTTGTGGGGACTTTTCCTCCTCTGACCAATAGGAGGGTAACACAATGGTGGGGACTATTTCCTTGACTTACAATGACTCACCTAGGGTCGAATTCACTAGGATAGTCTAATAACCAAAGGGCCCCACAACTGTGGGGACTTTAACCCTTGACCAATAGAAGGGTTACCCACAATGAGTTGACATGACTTTCTCATTATATAAACTTCCCGATTGGAACATCGGGGCATGACATGACTCAAATACATCCCGGAATAAACATTGGGTTACAATACCTAAGAAATACGGATGAATACATTTCAACGTTACAAATACATCAACACTCCCTCTTAACTAGGAATGTATTCTCTCGACACAATTTATTAGCACAAGTCTTCTTCTCTGTATCATCTGGGTCATCGTCAGGTCTTCGTCATCTTCAAAGTCATCTTCATCTTCAAGTCATCTTTATCTGTAAGTCATCTTCAATTTCAAGTCATCTTCATCTGCAAGTCATCTTCATCTTCAAGTCATCTTCATTGGATCTGGATCATCTCTCGATCTGGATCATCATGGAACATCATCATTGGATCTGGATCATCTCTCGATCTGGATCAACATCACTGGACTGGATCTGGATCATCACTGTTGGATCATCATGACTGGATCTAGATCATCACTCGATCTGGATCATCACTGGCTGTCATCATTGGATCTGGATCATCACTGGTGCTATCTCATGATTCTTCTCGTCATAGGAAGTTCTAGGCCTACCCATCATGTTGGTTGTAGGCCTACCCATCATGTAGGTCTTCGCCCAGCACTTACATCTAACCTACTCGTCAGAAAGGAACATCCATCTAGACAGGAACACATCCTATCATAGTGATGGAAGAATCCCATCCAGATAGGAACACATCCTATCACAGTGATGAGAGATTTCAGCACTTACATCTGACCTACTCGTCAGAAGGGCACATCCATCCAGACAGGAACACATCCTATCACAGTGATGGAAGACTCCCATCCAGACAGGAACACATCCTATCACAGTGATGAGAGATTTCAGCACTTACATCTGACCTGCTCGTCAGAAGGGCACATCCATCCAGACAGGAACACATCCTATCACAGTGATGGAAAACTCCCATCCAGACAGGAACACATCCTATCACAGTGATGAGAGATTTCAGCACTTACATCTGACCTACTCATCAGAAGGGCACATCCATCCAGACATGAACACATCCTATCACAGTGATGGAAGACTCCCATCCAGACAGGAACACATCCTATCACAATGATGAGAGATTTCAGCACTTACATCTGAGCACGTGGGAACACATCCCTCAGTCGCTCCAGAAAGGCTTTGCACTTAAATCCATCCAGACAGGAACACATCCTATCATAGTGATGGAAGGGCTTGCACTCACATTTGATCCTACGAGAACACATCCCAGCAGTCATATCAGAATGGCCCCCAGTCCTCGACTAAGCTACCCGGTAACTGACTAGGCACCTCCATTCTCCTAGAGAATGGAAGTTGCCCTTACATCCGACCTGCTCGTCGAAATGGCCAACACTCACATCTGACATGGAAGGAACTTAATCCTTTAGCCATGACAGAATGGTTCAGCCATTACATCTGATCAAGTGGGAACACATCCCTCTATCACATTAGAATGGCTACTCAGTCCTACACTGAGTGATCCTGGTAACTGACTAGGTGCCTCCATTCCTAGAATGGCAATTTCCCTTACATCTATCCTACTCGATAGAATGGCTAGCACTCATATCTGTCATGGAAGGGAGCAACCCTATCACCATGACAAAATGGGTCAGCCCTTACATCTGACCATGGAAGGAACCAATCCTCTCACCATGTCAGAATGGCTATGGGTCTTATCACTTTCTCTTGGAGGGAACCTCAATCTGGAGAACACCAAGCTTCACCTTGAAGTACTTGAATTTCAGCCTAGCCAATGGCTTCATCAATACATCGGCTATCTGTTCCTCCGTTGCAACATATTGGAGCTCCACTGCTCCTCTCTGCACCATATCCCTGATATAGTGGTACTTGATCTCGATATGCTTCGACTTTTCATGGAACACTGGATTCTCTGACAACTTCACACAACTCTGGTTGTCACAATGTATACAAGTAGCATCCAATTGGAGATCAAATATATCAGATAGTAGCTTCCATAGCCATACTGCCTCACAACTAGCTGAACAAGCTGTGACATACTCTACTTCAGCTGTACTTAGTGCCACACAAGATTGCTTCCTGCTAAACCAAGAGATCACACCTGATCCCATACTGAAGCAACATCCTGAAGTACTCTTCTTATCGATGGCACTGCCTGCCCAATCTGAATCAACATAACCCTCCAGGTTAATCTTTTGATTTGCATCGTACTTGAGTCCATAATCAAATGTACCCCTGCATGCTTTGCAACCATCAGGTGAACATGTCTCAATGTGTTCACAGCAAAGAAAATATCTAGTCTCAGGTACATCAAGGACCCAATCATCTAATGATACATCGTAGCATCAACCGTCTATGATGAAGCATCACTCAATAGCTTCATGTTCGATGCCATGCAGTCCATCATCCTGAACCTATTCAATATCTCTAGTGCATACTTCCCTTGTCCACACTTCCATGCCTAGAACAATAGTGCATCGACACAAAACAGGAGCATCACTGGTCTTCCGTCTTCAACCTTGAGGCAAAGGTTGGAATCCGCTTTACTCTCAGTAAAGCCTAGAGTCATCAGTAATCTATCCATCCTGTCATACCATGTCGAACCTTAGGATATTCTGCAATCACTCCCTCTGAAGCGGAGCATCATACTCCCTCTGTCTTCTGTACTCTATGCACTGAACATTCTGTACCAGAGTGACAAGTAGCTTCCTATGCTACTAATATTCTATGTGAGCATCTAGTGTACAGACTTGCATATTCAACCTTGTAGCAAAGGTTAAGATCTTCATCAATCTCATCATGTATGTGTTTCAACTCTTACTAGCTGCAAATGTCTCTTCGTAATCTGGGCCTTCCTTTCGTGAGAAGCCTCGTGCTATGAATCTTGCTTTGTATCCCACGATGTTTCCATCTACTACATGATGGAACTATGAACTTCTCTTCTGGTCTCGATACTGTGCCCTAACATCATTCTTCTTGAACTGGTCTTCCCTTTCTTCTTGGTGGCTAGAAGGTTCTGCATCAATGATGTCACTGCACTCGTCATATTATTCTTTGCCTTTGAACTATCGTCACTTGTTCTTCAGAACAAGTCTTCATTCTTCTTTGCTTGTAGGCAATTATGTATGCGGTCTTTCCTACAAGTCAAATGCATTTGTATGGTTAGAAACATTTCATAAGGAATATTCATACTGGAAAATTCTTATGCATAAATATATGATCATGCAATTACTTTAGCCAATACAACATTCAACCATATCTCACGAAACTTTTCTAGATTCCTTCCATCTCTACCAAGACAATATTGAGATTGTGCACTAATCCAATATGTCAGCAAAGAGGTTTCATTCTAGATAAGTAGCAATGGAGAGTTGTATAGCACCATGACCTACTTACCCATCACATGCATATTAGTAGTATACTATCATTAATGCAAACATCCTATCATGCATAATACATCGATTGAATATAAACAAATGCATAACAAAATAATATCATGAAATGACAATTGAATACTTATCTTTATTTGTTTCATGGGTATACTCCTTCTTGAGCCTTCAGCTTCATCGTCTTCTTCATTCATGATAGCATCGTTTCTTATCCAAATGCTAGGATGGATACGAAGTTCTTCAAGAGTTGAGTTCTTCATATTCCTCATCACTTGAGGGATCTTCTTTGAATGGTGAGAGCTTGATCTTTAATTGCTTCCATCTTCTCTTCTCTTCTTATAAGTCAAGCTTCTTCTTCTTCTCAGAGGGTAATTCCATGAAGATGGGTAACACTTTTTGGCCAAATTTGGCGATGAAAACCTGATTTTTTACTCATGTGCTAGATAGAAGCCCTCAAAACTCATATATGCCATGTGAATTTTGACTTGCAGTAAAAAAACAAATAGTAGAATATTATGTTGGCTTCATAGTGATATTTTTTTAAAAATATTCCGATGTCATTTAATGTGTGAATTTTTGCATTTAATGAACTGTGTGACCTTAA
>LPNX010209009.1:67406-133245 GCA_001517045.1 Pseudotsuga menziesii | reverse complement strand
CTATTTATTGGTTGATGGAAGCAGGTAAAGGTTACAGATTCATTCGATACATTTATTGTTACAATCAAATAATGGTTCAAATGGAAATGTCAAAACCCTAAACACACCCTTGGTGAACTTGAAATGGGAGGATCTTCTGAGTGTTTTGAAATCGGAAGGAGTTGCCGGGTGAATATATGAGGATATCCACCCACTGTTGTAGCCTAATTCCCAGCCCGCAACTACTCTTATTATCGTACAGGGGCTACGATGCAGCCGGCAACTCTGTATATCCCTGCATGAGGTGAGACAAAGACTCATACAGGTTCAGCAGGGCTACAAGCCTTAGGGGGACAAAAATCAGTTGACTGTCGTCCTCAGGACCACCCCTCCCGAAAGATGTAGGCTGTAAATCCATATCTGAATCAGTCAATAGCTAACGTGGATCACGACACATCTACCCACCTGGTCAATCAATTTTAATTTTTTTTAAATTTTTTTTTAACAAGCGTCGCTTAAGCGACGGTTAATGGTTATATCCGTCGCTTGTCCGACGGTTTTTCAAGCTTTTATGTAGTATTTTTTTTTTTTAAATATTCGCTAACCGTCGCTTTTCCGACGCCTTTTTTGGATCTCCGTCGCTTATCCGACGGTTGTAGGTGTCGCATATCCGATGCCTTACGTTGATATTCGTCGCTTAAGCGACGGTTATGAAAGCTTTTTAAAATTTTTTTTTTCTACCGTCGAAAATATTCTGTCGCTTAAGCGACACTTTACATTTAAGCGACGGTTACATAGGTGTCGCTTAAGCGATGGTTATTTAAGTGTCGGCTAACCGACGACAAGTTTCCGACGCTTAAAAAAAAATCAAAGTGTCGTACATGCGACAGAAAAGTGTCGAAAATCCGACATGACGGCCGTCGGATTTTTGGTCAAAATGTAGTAGTGGTCCTGATAATCATGGAGAAGTTGGGTCACTTTGCTCACCATTTTGTTATCCCAATAATCTCCAATGGTAGCATACTTAGGGTTTTCTTCTGACCCAATGTTTACGATCCGCGTCTTGAGGGCCTGAGTCACTTCAGGTGCTTCAGCTGCTGGTCCATGTACTTCGTAGTGTCCTTCTGACTTAGGAATGTTAATGTTGTGCGGATCATCTGTTAGAATAATCAACCCATAGTATTTACCCACTTAGACATTATTTCATTTATTTGTCTTATTTTCCTAGTCCATGAGTCCCACCATGTGCAAGTTGCTAATTGCCTATCCATAGAGGTCAAACTTGCCATTATTGACTCATGGAGTGCTTGGGAAAGCCTTAGGAATCAAATCTGCTTTATTCTTGGCCTCCTAGGTGCCCATCTGCTTTTTCTGCTTTATTCCCTGCTTTTTCAGTGTTTTAAGGCACATAGGAAAGCAAGACTAGGTGAGGTGAATCAGATTTGTTGCCTCTTCCTCCTCCACTCTTTCCTCCATGCAAAAGCATGTATGAGCTGCCATTTGACCACTCTTTATCTTGCCCATGCACCCTTGCTACTTCGTGGGGTCCTTGATAGATTTGGGATCAACTTTTTACACCTATGGGGGATTTGCCTATTTTGGGTAAGCCTGCTTTATGCTAGATTTGGATGCTTCCTTATGCATTATATTTTCTCATGTATTCTATATATTCAGCAGCCTATGTTATTATAGGGTTGGCTATTGTACACTCAGTTAATATAATTTTGTGTTACAGCTCCATATTCAGTCTCCATTGTTGATAATTTTACATGATCAATTATTAATTGTTGTGGGTGAAATTAATCTACTGCAGGCCTGAATTTATACATGGTATCAGAGCCATTGTAGGTTGTTACTCTCCTCCAAAAATTGTTTTGCAGGTTCGACATCAAGACTGGGATCCTTCTACTGACAGCCAAGACAGATTTTCTAAAGCTATGGATTCACAGAAAACTATCCTCACTCCCTTCAACTTTTTTGAATGGAAAGCAGAGATGGAGATCTTGTTGAGAGTGAAAGGCCTCTACAGGGTAACTATGGCTACAGAAGTAGAGCCCAATGCTGCTACAGAGAAGATCAAATGGCACAATCGGAGAGATGAGGCCTATGGCCTCCTATGTCTCAGTATTTCCCGAGACCTCCTTTTCCATCTCGATGGATTGAATTCACCGAATCAACTATGGGAGAAACTTTCTAAAATCTTTGGAAAGATAGATGAGATGAGGGGACACCAGATTGAAAATGAGCTGATCTCCCTGAGTCCCAGTAATTTTGAATCCCTGTAGCTATATTTCTCCAAGTTCAAAGCACTAGTTTTGCAGCTGAAACAGTGTGGTATTGAAAAGAAAGATGAGCAGCTCGTATTGTCCATCCTATCGAAGCTAGGGCCTGATTAATCAGTCTTGGTTTCGACCTTCTATGCCACAAAACTCATAGCTCGAACCTGGAAGATGCCTAGCCTTGCAGACTTCATGGAATCTCTCACACAGGAACAAGACAAGCTGGTGATGATGGGCACCATCAGACCTTCCAAAGACCAAGCTCTGGTTGCTGGAGATTCGAAGGTGGATTCTAAAAGCAAGAAGAAAGCTAAAAAGCCATCTGAGAAAGGAAGAGACAAGAAGCAGTCTCCAGAGGATCAACAAGGTCCCAAGAAAAATACCCAGAACAAAGGTGATATGAACAAGTGCTCATACTGCAATAAGGGAAATCATACTGAAATCTCTTGTATGAAAAAGCAGATAGATATGTTAACTCAACTGTTGGAGAAGAATGGAATCTCCCTTCCAGAAGGCTCAAAGAAGAGAGAAGGAGGATCAAGTTCTAATGACAGAGAGAGAGTTCATGCTCTAGTTGCTGGCACATCAAGCTCACCCAGTTTTATCATAGATTCTGGAGCTTCAAGACACATGGTTTCGACTAAGGAGGCCTTCTCCTCACTGGACAAGTCGAAAGGACCATCTATTGTACTGGGAGATGACTCTCTCACTTAAAGCAAAGGCAAAGGAAGGATAGAACTTGATCATGGTAACTTCAACAATGTGATGTATGTCCCTGGTCTCGCCTCCAACCTTCTGTCAGTGTATCAGATGACCCACACTGGGTCTCCTAAGAAAGTCATATTCTCACCAGATGAAGTTGAGATCATAGAAATATCAAGTGGAAGAATCATTGTAAAAGGAGTAGCGAATCATGCTCAAAAGGTATACATGTTTTCACACTTCCTGCCTTACTCAAACCCCTCTGCTCTTCTTATCCATGCTAATGAAGCTAGCAAGCTATGGCATGAAATATTTGGCCATTTAAATTACAAGTATTTATCTAATCTTAGTGAGAAAGATATGGTCATAGGGTTTCCCAAGATAAAATTTTCCAAAGTAGTATGCCAAGGTTGTATCCTAGGAAAACACCCAGAGCACAAATTTGAGAAAGCCAGCCATGAGAGAACCTCTGCACCCCTCGAACTGATTCACAGTGATGTTGCTGGCCCATTCCCTCATATGTCCATGAGTCAGGCCAAACATGCATTGACCTTTATTGATGATTTCTCCAGGTATTGTTGGGTTCACTTCATGAAACACAAGTCAGAAGTTTTTGGCCTATTCAAAGTCTTCAAGGATTTGGTTGAAAACCAGTGTGGAAGAAAAATCAAAGCACTCAGATCTAGCAACGGTGGTGAGTATGTCAAGAATGAGTTTATTAACTATTGTGCAGATGTAGGTATTCAGATGCAGCATTCTATCCCCTACACACCACAGCAAAATGGTGTTGCAGAGAGGAAGAACAGATCACTGAAGGAGATGGCAACATGCATGATGGAGGCCAAAACTTTTCCACCAAAGTACTGGTCTGAAGCTATCAACTATGCAGCCTATATTCATAATAGGGTGCCTCACAAACAGTTGGATGGCATGACTCCTTTCGAAGCATGGAGTGGGCACAAGCCAGATGTGACCCATTTCAGGATTTTTGGCTCAAAGGCATGGGCTAGAATCCCGACAGAGAAGAGGAAGGATTTGCAGCCCCAAAGCCAAGAGTGTATTTTTATGGGATACTCTAAAGATTCAAAAGGGTACAAGTTGATAAACTTGAGCACAAACAAAGCCTTCATTGAAAGGTGCGTTCAGTTTGAAGAAGAACCCCTTGCAGAAGTGGAGATTGGTGAAGCCTCTTCACCACCTGAAACTCAAGAAGTAAGTAAAAAGTTTGTTGAACATGATGATTCTGATTTGTCTAATGGAGATGAGTTTATTGTAGACCCAAACAGCCCCACAAGGCATAAATGGGCAGCCAAGACACTACATGCAACAGGACAGTTAGCTGGTGATCGCAATGACCCAAGGAGGACTAGACCTCAATTTGAGAGTGGTCTGTGCATGAAGGATCCTCAGTTTGCTGAAAAATGATATTTGATGGTGGAGTATGATCCTAAAACATATGAAGAAGCATCAGGAGATCCAATATGGCAAGCTTCCATGAATGAGGAGTTCAACTCGCTACAGAAAAGCAACACATGGGAGCTAGTGGATCTTCCTCCTGGGAGAAAACTAGTACAATGTAAGTGGGTATATAATACCAAATTTGCTGCTGATGGTTCACCACTGAAGTACAAGGATATATTGGTAGCTAAAGGCTACTCACAGGTTCATGGCATTGATTAGAATGATACTTTTTCCCCAGTGGCAAAGATGGATTCAATCAGGCTAGCTCTAGCCATTGCAGCATCAAGGCAATGGGAGGTACATCATATGGATGTAAAATGTGCCTTTTTGAATGGTGATCTCACTGAGGAGATATATATGCAGCAGCCCCAAGTTTTTTCTACTGACCATTCTTATGTGTAGGTTGAGAAAGTCATTGTATGGGCTAAAGCAAGCCCCCAGGGCTTGGTATGCCAAGATAGATAGCTTCTTGCTATCTCTGAATTTTGTTCGGTGCAAATCAGATTCGAATGTCTATCTGAAGGTAATTAATGGTTCATTAATAATCATTGTGTTATATGTTGATGACCTCCTAATTATAGGAAGCTCACAGGCTGAGATCGCTTCCCTAAAAGGAGCTATGAACCAAGCCTTCTCCATGACAGATTTGGGGCTCTTAAGTCAATTTTTGGGGCTTGAGATTGCTCAAACCAAAGCTGGAATCAAGGTGCACCAGTCCAAATATGCCTTGGATTTTCTGATCAAATTCAGAATGCAAGATTGCAAAGCAAGCAAAACTCCTTTCCTTTCAGGAGTGAAGCTGGAGGAAGATGATTCTCCACCGATGGTAAACAACACTTTGTATAGACAGTTGATTGGATGTTTATTGTATTTGACACATACTCAACCTGATATTTGTTATGCAGTTAGTGTTGCTTCTAGATTCATGGATCAGCCCCATGAGACCCATTGGAAAGCAGCAAAGAGGATCCTTAGCTTTGTTCATGGAACAAGGACACATGGGATTTTATATAAGGCCAATTCTGACCTTGAGTTAATTGGTTTTACTGACAGTGATTGGGTAGGTGATAGCACTGACAGGAATTCCACTTCAAGTTATGTGTTCATGCTTGCAGAAAGGCCAATCAGCTGGTCAAGCAAGAAACAGAGTGCCATTGCACTCTCATCTACAGAAGCTGAGTGCAGAGGAGATGTCAATGCAGCAACTCAGTGTTTATGGTTGCAGGGTTTACTTGGAGAGTGTGGTTTCGAACCTGAGTACTCAACTACCATATAATGTGATAACCAGAGTACCATTTGAATCTGCAAAGATCCAGTTCAGAAGTAGAGAACCAGACACATTGAGATTCACATGCACTACATCAGGGAGCTTGTGCATGATGGCACCATTCACCTACTCTTCTGTTCATCTTCAGAACAAGTAGCTGACATCTTCACAAAATCATTTTGTGAGAAGACCTTCAGCAATATCAAATCACTACTGGGGATTGCTGATCATGCTGTTAAAGCATGAATGGAGACAAGATTCTACAATTTTGTTTTACAGTCCATGTTTAAGGGAGGATTTTCCCAAGTTGGTTTTTCCTCTTTCCTTGGTTGTATGGACATTGCAGTATGTAAAGGGTGACTAAGCCTTGTTGCTAGGCCCTATATTTTTGATTCATTACTCATAAAGTCAGGCTTAAGGGGGGGTGTTAGAATAATCAACCCATAGTATTTACCCACTTAGACATTATTTCATTTATTTGTCTTATTTGCCTAGTCCATGAGTCCCACCATATGCAAGTTGCTAATTGCCTATCCATAGATTTCAAACTTGCCATTATTGACTCATGGAGCACTTGTGAAAGCCTTAGGAATCAAATATGCTTTATTCCTGGCCTCCCAGGTGCCCATCTACTTTTTCTGCTTTATTCCCTGCTTTTTCAGTGTTTTAAGGCACATAGGAAAGCAAGACTAGGTGAGGTGAATCAGCTTTGTTACCTCTTCCTCCTCCACTCTTTTCTCCATAAAAAAGCATGTATGAGTTTCCATTTGACCACTCTTTAGCTTGCCCATGCGCCCTTGCTAATTCGTGGGGTCCTTGATAGATTTGGGATCAGCTTTTTACACCTATGGGGGATTTGACTATTTTCGGTAAGCCTCTTTTATGCTAGATTTGGATGCTTCCTTATTACAGGGTTGGCTATTGTACACTCAATTAATATAATTTTGTGTTACAGCTCCATATTCAGTCTCCATTGTTGATAATTTTGCATGATCAATTGTTAATTGTTGTGGGTGAAATTAATCTACTGCAGGCCTGAATTTCTACATCATCATCCTCGTCAATTGCGAGGTTATAACATTCTATTGCATTGGCTTATTTTTCCTTCCAATCAGGTTGGTATTATGCTATTTCTTGATCATCAAATACTTTAGTATGGATCAACCTAACAGCTGCGTCCAAAGCAGGAGAAACCTCATTAATAGAAAATGTCAGCACAAAACTATCAACAAGACAATCCCAACTTATAATACCGTGGTGAAGCTCGACCTCCACATACCAGTTCTTTGCTATAGGTTCCAGGGTGTGCACAAACCTATGTACCCATTCTTCATGAGGTACATGCTTCCATGCCTCATAGCATTGCTCCAAATGTCCCTGAGGACTAGTCTTACCATTAAACCTGCTTCGCACCTTCTGAGGTTGGTCCCTGAATCTTAGGGAAAGGGACTTCTGGCACGCTTCCCAACTATGAGTGTACTTTTTGTAACCATTCCACCATCTGGCTACTGTGGCTCTGAATGTTGAAGCCAGAGTCTGCATTTTCTGTGAGTCTGGTACCTGCCTTGAAAATTGCACAATAAACTCTTATGGGTCTGTCGAACCATCAAAAACATGTAAGGTTCTTGTCTGTGAGCCAAGCCATCTGAGAGACTTGGTAATTCTGGCACATCAATGGCCATGTAGCTCATATAGTCTATTTTGCCAATTCTCTAGGCCATCATCTGAATCTGTCATGCAAGAGCTATCACACTGCCAATCCATGATACCTTCAGTAGTAGGATCAACATAATGTTCTTCCTTCGCTATGATATTGTAGATGTGGTCCAAAACATCCTGGTCTTCATCTCTTACTGGATCTGTGTATCTCTCTCCTTGAGAGGGATCCAATGGGACTATGACTCTCAGTCATTTCCCTTCGAAAGTCATATGTCTCTTCTTCAGGTTGATTACTACATCATTATCTATTTCTCATTCAATGCCTAGTAGTGCTGGATAAGGGTTGCTGTCATCAATTATTTCAATTACCTTAAAGTCTGCTAAGGTACTGACTCCATCAATATCTACTGATACACTAGGGAGTCTTCCTAGGGGCACAATCTTCTACTGATTGGCTAATCTCAACTGTATAGGGGACCAATCAAGGGTAGGTTTTCTCATTTGTTCCCAAGTTTGCTTAGTTAAGACATTTACCTCTGATCCTAGGTCCAAGATAACATTAGTCATATCATACTCTCCTATCTGAGCATTCAATCTCATTTCCTTGCCAGTTCTCCTAACTCTATTAACAACTTTTGCCTGACCAGAAATTTGCTGAGGTTCACAGGAAGCAATAACTTTCTGCAACTCACTTAAAGCATTCTAATTTCTTAAGAGCTTCAGACAACTCTGTAAAGAGGAGGACAGTGTACTTACTTTATCTGTCGAAGATTCTTACGGCTACGACTGCTGCTGATGTTTTTGCGCAGGTGCTACTGATGTGCTAGGAGCAGCAAAATATCTCTTGGCTTCCATGAATGTCTCTTTTTCTCTTTCGATATCAAATGTTAGGACTTTCGCTGGGGCCTTACGAACCCAAGCCTCGTCAGGATGTTTCTCCTTATTCTGTACTTCCGTCATAGCTCCACTCTGGGTAACAACATTAATGGTTGGGGTAGGTCTTTGCTCAATGGAAATCATCTGAATATTCTGAGTAGGGGCACTGTTTCTTTCCTGAATCTTAGCTATCAACTGCGGTCACTGCTCAATCACATGATCTACTTCTCAACAATACCGACATGTCGTAGTTGGGTTCCGATAGTCTCTCGCTATATGCCCGGCTTGGTTACAGTTGTAACACACAACCTGGCCTCTTCCTCTTCCGGCCATACCACCTCGACCACGACCTCCAAAAGCACCTCTACCTGATGCACCACCGTGGTAACCATAGCCATCATTGCTCTGTCCCTCATTTTGTACCCGATAGGTGTCGTAGGTGTGTTCTCTCATGAGGTCATAACTGCGACACTCATCTTCATTATGTCCTACGGACTTACAGAATTTACAATAGGGGTTCTTAGCTACTTGCCCATACCTCTGTAGCAAATAGCAGTATTCAGGTCAATGTTGACCTGTGGTTCTGCAGAGCTCACAATATAGGACTTGCGGGTTAAACGGGTTTGGCACACCAGTACTCAAGCAATTTCTTACCACAGGGCACTGTTCCTTGGCATGACCTTCTATCCGACATTGTGTACACCAAACCTCTTCATGACCGGTTTTTCCTTTCTTCATATCACAAAGCTCCAGAGCCATCGTTTCCAACTGCGCTTGGATTTGAGCAATACCAGAATTATCTTCGACAGGAGCAGTTTCAAGCTTCATCGCGATTTCCAGAGCCTCCTGCTGGTCAGCAACCTTCTGTTGCATGAGTGGAGTTTTGATATGCGGTAGAAACGATGCAATGAACCAGTCCTTGTGCTGCGCAGGTCCAATGGTGAAACTGACTTGGTTTAGCAGAACTTTGAACCTTTGATCAAAGTCCCACACTGATTCTCCTCGCCTCTGCTAGATTTCCTTTAGTTCAGTGATACACTACGACTCTGATTTAGGTTTCTTAAATTCCTTTATCATTGCTGCTTTTATATCAGCCAAGACATGGTTCTGAGTGCTGGAAAACTTCATGAACCAGGTCAGAGCGCGGTCTCTGAAAGAAGTAACCAGCTGCGTTCTTTTTGTATCTTGATCCATAATGGTCTTAGCAGTCCACACTGCTTCGCATAAAAACCAGAACTGCTCTGGATCCTCTGATCCAGTTCCTTTGAAAACAGGGAGCTTAATGTCGTCATTCATATGGGCCATCGCGGGTCTATGGGGGGAGGGAGGGGGACTGGTAGTAGGCGGGGGGGAACTTACTGGGGTAGACTGACCTGCGACAGGAATACTCAGGCTAGGGTTACTTTTAGACTGCGACGGATTCTCAAGGATGATAGGTCTTCGCTGCGGGGTTACTGGAGGGTTTCCAACAGAAGGGGTTTCTTCAGGCTCCAAGACTGCTAGACTTACGGGGTTAGAATCGGTATTCTGACCTAGGGTATAGGACTCAAAATTTCTCTTGTACCTTTTGCCACTTCGTAGCAAACCACTTTGCTCGTCGAAGGTACTTTCACTTGCAAACATAAGTTAGTAGTTCTAAATATAACAATTTGATTCAATGAGCAATATACCTTTTTCAGCCAATAGCGTTTTAATTCTCAAACTAAATGAATTCAAGTACTTACCCCTTGGTCCTTTGAAGAACTGTCGTTCAGCTTCGCTGAAGGATGTACTTCTGTCAATGGCGAACTCCATCACAAATGCTTCAAGGGTTCGCGTTGTCCAGAAATCAACAGCACGGGATATCTCGTTGTTCACCCTTTTCAGTATATTAATTCTTGCGGGGGTCCAATTAGGAAACTGACGTTCTTGGAAGTTCGTCCTTCTCTCTGTTAACCTGGATAACCACTAGTGCAACTCTATGTGGATACTACCAAAGAAAATTTCATACACATCAGAAAAAACATACCTTTGTAAAAAGTTGTTTGCACTACGACACGGATCTTTGTTCTCTTGTACAACAAAGTTCAGATAAGTCTCTTCAATCCAATCATCGATTTCTTTCACTGAGGGTCTCCAAAACATAGCCCTCGAGGTACGATGTAAACCCCTCTTAAGTAGATACTAAGTTCAATCGGCAACGGAACCAATTTGTTGGGATATAGGGCAGACCCAGGATTTATACCATTAACTTTGCACCAACAAAAGACCCACAGTGTTGGCCCTTTCAGCAACAACCTGCGAACAAGTTGTAGTCTCACCCGAAACAGCTATGGGGTGCAGCAGAATTAGGTTTCTGCAAGCAGAAGAGGGATATTACTGTACCTTTAGCTTCTAACAATTATAATTATAAAATGCAGAGATTTAATAGTTACTTATTTAGCTTCACGGTTAGATAAACAAACAGTGCCTTTCTTAGCCCTTTACTGGGAATTCCAACGAAGTTAGTATTTAGCAGTGATCTTACTTATCAGTTATATATCTATCAATGCATAAAAGAACATAACAACAACACAATAAAAACCACAACACATGATATAATGTGGTTCACCCATAGTTTAGGGGTTACGTCCATAGAAATGTGTTTTATTCAACTCTTTACAAAAACCATAGTTCTGATTTGCGCACTCAGCTGCATATCCATTCAAGTCCTTAAAGCCGCGCACACAGCTGCAGGCTTCTGCGCACACAGCTGCAGATTTCCTTAATCACCCAAAACCCTCTGCGCACACAGCTGCAGAGGTCGTCCACGCACACAGCTGGGACTTAACCTTCTTACCAACAAGCCTTAGCTTCGCATCAATTCATCTTACCTCAAAAGCCTAAACTGACTTCTTTAGAAGAGTGCTTATTTATAGTGCACTTATTAAAAAACCATGGGCTTAAACCATGGGCACCCCGAACCTTAAACCCTGGACTTAAACCATGGGTTTATTACAAAAAGAAGGTTTTTACTCAACCCCGACACCCCTAAGACTGTTTTGATTCGTAACTCCGCTTACAACTTCCACAAAAACCGTGGAGTTACCAAAATTAGGGACCGTTAAGGTGCGCACCCCAACAAGCATGGCATAGAAGACTTACTCACATCAAATCTAAAGCATTACCCTATCCAATAAAAGTGGTAACAGGTTTACCATATCTAAAGATTGATCATAAAGTAACATGCAAAGCATGTGCAAAAGGAAACAACATCAAGAACCCATTTCTAAAACGTCAAACAAATACCAAAAATATGTTGGAATTGATTCAATCTGATGTATGTGGTCCTATTCCATCTACATCCTGAAGTGGATATGAATAGTATGTCACCTTTATTGATAACTATTCAATAAAGACATGGATATACTTCTTGAAGACAAAGAGTGAAGTGTTCATAAAATTCAAGGAATTCAAAGCCTTGATAGAGAACCATTCAGAAAGAAGAATCAAGACACCGAGATCAGATAATGGTGGAGAATACACTTCAAAATAATTTGAATCATTCTTTAAAGAATATGGAATCAAAAGGGAACTAACCACTCCCGATAATCCCCAAGGAAATGGTGTTTTCGAAAGAAAGAATAGAACCCTTATTGAAGCAGTGAAAACTATGATTAATGACTAAGATCTCCCCATGCACTTGTGGGATGAAGCAGGAAGAACAATTGTGTATCTGTAGAATAGATTATCTCATAGTGCTCTTGGATTCAAGAATCCTGGAGAAATGTATCCAAGAAAGAAACCTGAAGTGAACCATCTCAACATATTTGGTTTTCCAGTATATCTGCATATTTCTAAAGAGAAGAGAACCAAGTTGAATCCTTCTGGAAATAAGAGAATATTTGTTGGATACTGTGAATTCTCCAAACCCTTTAGGATATACATTTCAAGATTCCATCATATAGATATTAGTAGCAATGGCACATTTGATGAATAAATTTCTCTTAAGAAATCTAGAAAATGTCAGCTTGAAGAAGTACATGAAGAGGATGTTCCTCTAATAAAGGATGAAGCTGACTTCTCTCCTGAAATAGTAGCATCACAAGATCATGACATGATAGAACCTCAGGAACCACCTACTCTAGATATCTGTAGAAAGAGAAAATTTACTTAGGTAAGAGAAATCATACAATAAGCAGAGAAGTATCGAGCTCTAGATAGTTCCAAAATAAAAGGAAAGTGATCATAGACATACTCCAATTATGTATCTTTGATGTGTGACCTTGTAGATCAAGAACCCACCAACTATGAGGAAACTGTATAGAAGAAAGAGCGGGTGGAAGAAATGACGAAAGAATACAAGTCAATAATGAACAATGATGTTCGAGATATAGTACCCAAACTAGAAAACAAGGGTGTGGTATCTTCGAAGTGGATCTACAAGATAAAAAATGTATCTAATGTAAATATTGAAAAGTACAAGGCAAGATTTGTTGCAAGAGGATTCCCTTAGAAAGAGAGGATTGATTATGAAGAGACTTTTGCTCCAGTAGCAAGGTAAAATTCCATAAGAACCATCAAATATGTTTCTTCCATGATGAAGTAATATATACACCAAACAGATGTAAAGACATCATTCCTATGTGGAAATTGAACCCAAGAGATAGAATAATAATACTCACAAATTGCTAATCAAACATGCAAAAGTAACACAAAAGGAGACTGAAATTGGAGGATAACACTAATATATATTGAGTACATGTACAATAGCCAAACTTGTGAAGTAATAGGCTGCTCAATTAAAAAATTACATGATAGGTTTGAATGCATAAGGATGCCATTTGAAATATTCAAAAAGCTGGCTTACCAAATCTAGTCAAATCCCCCGTAGGTGCATAAAGCAGTTTCCAAATCTATGAAGATGCTTACGAAATTGCTAAGTCAAGTGGGAAAGTTAAATAGGGATGGAAAGACAAATAGTACATGCTTTTAATTTGAGAAAAAGAGGGAGGATGATGTGGGAAAAAAACAAGGCGGTTAAACATAGACTAACTTTTCCTTTTGCCTTAAAACAACTATAAAGCAAGGCAAATTTCAGAAAAGTAGATATGCGCTTTAAGGAATTAGGAATAAATCAGACTTACTAAAATTGGTTTCCAAGATCTTTCCCAAGTGCTCCATGATTTAGTTTTATTATGTGTTTACTTCTAGGACATGTAGAAGGAAACTAGCATAGAATGGAATCTAGGAATCTAGGAAATAAGACAAAAATGATTAATTAATGTCAAATGTAGGTAACTATGGGTTGATTATTCTAACACCCCCCCTTAAGCTTGAATTTACAAGTAAATATCACAAAAATATAGGGCCTAGGAACAAGGCTTAGTGACCCTTTACATACTGCTTGTCCATACAACCAAGGAAAGAGGCAAAAACCTAGTGAAAAAATCCTCCCTTAAATATGGACAGGGAAACAAAAATTGGAAATATTGTCATCAATCATGCTTCACAGCATGATAAAAAATCCCCATCATTTATTTGATATTTTTGAAGGTCTTCTCACTAAAAACTTTGGTGAATATGTCTGCTACTTGTTCTGAAGATGCACATTAGAGTAGAACAATGGTGTCATCATGTAGAAACTGTCTGATGTAGTGCATATGGATCTCAATGTCCTTGGTTCACTATCTCTAAACTGGATCACTATAGATTTTAATGGTGCTCTAATTATCACAGTAGATAATAGTTGAAAACTATGATTCAAAGCCACATTCTCCAAGTATCCCCTGCAACCATAAACATTGAGTTGTTTCATTTACAACTCCTCTATACTCTGCTTCTATAGATAAGAGTGCTATGGCACTCTACTTCTTTCTTGACCAGCTTATTGGCCCTTCTACAAGCATGAACATATATCCTGATGTAGACTTTCAATCTATGTTGTCACCTACCCAATCACTATTAGTAAATCCAATCAAATCAAGATCACATTTTGCTTTGTAGAAGATCCCACGAGTCCTTGTTCCTTGAACAAAGTTTAGGATCCTCTTGGATGCTCTCCAGTGGATCTCATGAGGCTGATCCATGTATCTCAAAGACACACTAACTGCATAAGATAAATCAGGTCGAGTGTGTGTAAGATAAAGGAAACACCTAATCAATTGCCTATACGGTGTATCATTTACCATAGGAGAAGGACCTGCTTCTTTAAGCTTAACTCCTGAAAGGAAAGGAGTCTTTCTTGGCTTGCAATATTTCATGTTGAACTTGATGAGAAAATATGAAGCATACTTGGACTGATGTAATTTGATTCCATGTTGGGATTGAGCAATTTCGAGAGCCAAGAATTGGCTCAACAATCTCAAATCTGTCATAGAAAATGCATGGTTCATTGCATCCTTCAAGGAGGCAATATATTTCTTTGAACTTCCTGTAATCAGTAGTTCATTCACATACAATATAATAATAATCAAATAACCATGAATCAACTTCAAATATAAATTAGGATCAGACTTGCATTGAACAAAACTCAGTGGAAGCAGAAAGCCATCAATCTTGGCATACCCAGCCCCGGGGGCTTGCTTGAGCCCATACAATGATTTATTTAACTTGCACAATAAATAAGGATTCAAAACAAAGCCTTCAGGTTTCTACATGTAAATCTCTTTAGTGATATCTCCATTTAGGAAAGAACACTTCACATCTATGTGATGTAATTCCCACTGCTTCGAAGCTGCAATGGCTAGAGCTAGCCTTATGGAGTCCATCTTTGCCACTGGTGCGAAGGTTTCATTGTAGTCAATACCATGTACTTGTGAGTAGCCCTTGGCTACCAATATTGCCTTATATTTCAAAGGTGAATTATTAGCAGCAAACTTAGTCTTGAAGACCCACTTTCATTGAATTAGCTTCCTCCCTGGAGGAAGATCAACTAGTTCCCAAGTGTTGATCTTCTGGAGCGAGCTGAATTATTCTTTCATGGATGTTTTCCATCTTGGATCATGAGCTACATATTTATATGTCTGTGGATCTGATTCAACCATCAGATATCACTTCTCAGCAAATAGAGGATCTTTCACACAAAGGGAACTCTCAAATTGAGATCTAATCCTCCTAGTGTCATTAGGATTTCCAGCTAGTTCCCTAGATCCATAAATGGTATTTTCTTCCCATTTTGGTCTTGTAGGACTATTAGGATCTGCAATTTATCTATCATTATCAGACACATCAGAATCAACAAACTCAATAGTCTCTTCACTTATAATCAATGGTTCTGGTGGTGAAGAGGACTCTCCAACTTCAACTGCTACTAAAGGATCTTCTTGGAACTGAACACTTGTTTCAATGAAATATTTGTTAGTGATAAATTTTATTATCTTGTACCCTTTTGAAAATTCAGAATACCCAACAAATAGGCACTCTTGACTTTGGGGTTGGAAATCCTTCCTCTTTTCAGTTGGAATTCTAGCCCAAGCGTTTGAGCCAAAATTACTGAAATGGGTGACATCGGGCTTGTGCCTAGTCCAAGATGCTTATGAGGCACCCTGTTCTATATGTAGGATGCACAATTTATAGCCTCGACCCAAAAATTTCATGGAAAATTCTTAGCCTCCATCATGCAGGTTGCCATCTCTTTCAGTGATCTATTCTTTCTCTTAGCAACACCATTTTGTTGTGGTGTGTAAGGGATCGAATGCCGCATCTAAATACCTGCATATTTTCAATATTGAAGGAACCTATACTTGACATACTCACCACCATTCTCAGATCTGAATATCTTGAGTTTCCTCCTAGACTGCTTTTCAACCAAGGCTCTAAAGACTTTGAAGAGGTCAAAAACTTCAGACTTATGCTTTAGGAAGTGAACCCAACAATATCTCAAAAAATCATGTATGAAGGTGAGTGCATATTTCAATTGACTCATGGACATATGAGGGAATGGACCAGAAATTTCATTGTGGATCAACTAGAGAGGTGTANTACTTGTGCTCTGGGTGTTTTCCTAGGATACAACCTTGACAGACTCCCTTAGAAAACTTGATCTTTGGTAACCCTATGACCATATATTTTTCACTCAAATCACAAATATACTTTTATTTAAGATGGGAAAATATTTCATGCCAAAGATTGCTTTCTTCATTAGCATGAATCAAAAGAGCGGAGGGGTTTGAGTAGGGTAGAAAATGAAAAAACTTGTATACCTTCGAAGTGTGATCAACAACACCTTTTTCTATGATGTTACCATTCGAAATATTAGTGATTTCAACATCATCAAGGAAGAATATGACCTTGTTTGGAGACCCAGTATGATTCATCTGATATTCTTACAAGAGATTAGAGGCAAGACCTAAAACATACAACACATTATTGAATCTACAATGGTCAAGATCAATCCTACCCTTCCCGAAACTGTCAGTGAGAGATTCATCTCCCAAAACTATTGGTGGACCTTTCTACATATCAAAAGAGGAGAATGTCTCCTTTGTTGAAACCTTATGTCTAGAAGCTCCAAAATCTACTATGAAGCTAGGTGAGCATGATGTGCCAACAACCAAGGCATGTACTCTCTCTCTCTCTCTTCTGAATTTGATCCTCCTTCCTTTTTCTTTGAGAAATCATGAAGGGATATTCTATTCTTCTCTAGGAGTTGGGCCAACATGTCAATTTGCTTCTTCATACAAGAGCTCTTGGGATGACATTCCTTAATGCAGTATGCACAATTTCTCATTTATCCTTTATTCTTCTTCTTCTGGGAGTTATTCTTGGAAACTTGGGGCTCCTCTTGAGACTTTGATTTGTCTCTCTTTTGCTTAGGCGGATTTTTAGCTTTTATCTTTCTTTTTGAATCCACCCTTGAATATCCAACAACCAAATCTCGGTCTTTGGAATGTTTTATGGTGCCCATGATCACCATTTAATCTTTCTCCTGTGTGAGGGTTTCCATGAACTCTGCAACCTTAGGCATATTCCAGGCTTGTGCTGACAACTTGATGGCATGGAAGGTTGAAAAAAACCCTAAATAGTTAGGACCAAGCTTAGAGAGTATGGCCAATACTAGTTTCTCTTCCTTCTTTTCGATCCCACAATGTTTTAGCTGCAAAACAAGGGGCCTTAAACTTGGAAAAGTAGAATTGCAATTATTCAAAGCTACTAGGACTCAAGGAGATTAGATCATTCTCGATTTGATGTCCTCTCGTCTCATTTGTCTTTCCAAAAATATATTCAATATTCTCCCATTCTTCATTAGGTGATGTCAATCCATCAATATGGAAGAGGAGGTATCTTGAAATGCTTAGACATACAATACCATAGGCCTAATCCCTCCTATTGTGCAATTTAATTTTCTCTGCAGTTGCATTGGGATCTGCCTTAGTTTCCATGGTCACCATGTAGAGACATTTTTATCTCAACAATATCTCCATCTCATCTTTCCACTCAAATAAATTGAATGGAGTCAAGATGATCTTCTAAGATTGGTCCATAGCTCAATAGCTATGCCCTCCAGTCAGCAGAATGCGCTCCCAGTCAAGTTGTTGAACCTGCAATAACAATTTGGAAGGATATAAATTGGTCTAAAAAGGATATAATACCATTTTGAAATTGAACCCAAGAGATAGCACAATAACACTCACAAAATTGCTAATCAAACATGCAAAATTCACACCAAAGGAGACTAAAATTGGAGCATAACACTAATTTGTATTGAGTAAGTGTAAAACATCCAACCTTGTGAAGTAATATGCTGTTCAAATAAATAATTAGATGAGAGGCTCGAATGCATAACGATACCATTCGAAATAGTCAAAAAGAAGGCTTACCAAATCTAGTCAAATCCCCCATAGGTGCATAAAGCAGTTTCAAAATATATCAAGATGCTCATGAATTTGCTAATTCAAGTGGGAAAGATAAATATGGATGGAAATACAACTCATACATGATTTTAATTGGATAAAAAGAGGAAGGATGATGTGGGGAAAAACCAAGGTAGTTACACCTAGACTAGCTTTTCCTTTTGCCTTAAAACAACTATAAACCAAGGAAACTTTTAGAAAAAGCAGATATCCACTTTAAGGAATCAGGAATAAAGTATACTTTCTAAAAATAGTTTCCATAATGTTCCCAAGCACTCCATGAATCAGTTTTAGCATGTGTTTACTTCTAGGACATGTAGAAGGAAGCTAGCATAGAATGGAATCTAGGAATCTAGGTAATAAGACAAAAATGATTAATTATTGTCAAATGTAGATAAATATGGTTTGAATATTATAACATCCCAAATGGTATGATTGAGGAAGAGTTTTACATTGAACAACCACAAGGATTTGAATCCAAAGACAAAGTGAATCATGTTTGTAAGTTGAAAAAGCCTCGGTATGGACTGAAGAAAGCTCCTAGTGCTTGGTATGGAAGAATTGATAGATTCTTGACAAGTTTGGGCTTTAACAAAAGTAAATTCGACCCTAACCTTTACATGAATGTTATGGATGATAAACATGTCATGATATTATTGTATGTGGATGATCTATTTCTGACAGGAAATGAGAAATAGATCACAGATTGCACGAAGAAGCTAGTTGAATAATTCGAGATGAAAGATCTTGGATTGATGCATTATTTCGTTGGGATGGAAGTGTGGCAGATCCTAGAAGGAATATTTCTTAAAAAGGGAATGAATTTGGTGGAAATATTGAAAATATTTGATATGTTGGATTGGAAATCCACGGACACACCCATGGTCACTGACATGCAGATTTTATCTGATGAATAATCAGAGTTAGTAGTCATGAATCAATACATAACAAATTATTGGGTCATTTTAGTATCTGACGAATACAAGACTAGATATATGATTTGTTGTGAACACCTTAATTCAATTTATAGTTAAAACGAGATGGGTTAACTTGATAGATGCAAAGCATGTGATGAGGTACCTAAAAGTTACTATAGATTTCATACTATACTATGTTAGAGATCATGACTACAGATTGTATGGATATACAGATTCATACTTGGCAGGAAGTGTCACAAAACGAAAGAGCACCTCATGTGGATGTTACTGTCTCGGATCCTCCATGATCTCATGGTTTTGTAAGAAACGATCCAGTGTTGCTCTCTTCATGGATGAACAAGAATACATAGAATCTTGTTCTGCTAGTTATGAAGAGATATGGCTTTGAAAAATGGTGTCATTGAATATTTGACATAGAGTTGGACACCACAGTGATTCTATGTGACAACAATAGTTATATAATGATGACATGGAATTGGGTGTTCCATGATAAATCAAAGCACACAGAAATATAGAATCCAGTATAAATATTGTACAAAAGGGAGCTATAAAACTCCAGTATGTGAGTATCAATGAGCAAGTTGATGATGTGCTGACCAAGCCTCTATCTTAGGTGAAGTTTGAATACTTCTATGACAAGCTTGGTGTAGTCAAAAAAACATTCACAAGGAGAAACAATGATGATATGGACCCTTCTCGAAAAAGAGGAACGATTTGAAGATATGAACTCTCCTCGGAAAGGTGAAATAGGTCAGAGATATAGAATCTCTTCAAAAAGGAGAAACGAGTCAAATATATGGAATCTCCTAGGAAAGGAAGAACAAGTCAAAGATATGAACCCTCATCAGATAATGGGGGAGCAGGTTGATAATACGGATCCTCCCTAGAAAGGGAGAGTGATGATGAGACTGTCAATAATGATAGTGATCCTCTCTTGAGGATGGTCTTGCGGAAAAATAATACTCTACTCTTGAGAGTGGTCCTTACTAGTGAAGGATTGTCCTACAGACATTACTCTCACATGAAGAGTGTACCATAGAATAACACTCGCCTAGGAGTGGTATTATATTTAGTAGGATTCTCTATGATGATTCCTCACGGACGTTAGATTTGGAGTAGAAAATTTTACTCTCGCATGGAGAGTGTACCTACATTTATATATATAGATGCCATAGAATAACGCTCTCTTAGGAGTGGTCCTAACTTCAATATGGTGCTCTATGATGAGTCCTTGTAGACGCATTAGTATAACCCTCGCATGGAGTGGTCCTATCTATAGTGCTGAGGATGTCCTAAGATCAGTCCTTATGGATGCCAGATCTATAGTGGAATATTTTACTCTTGCATGGAGAGTATACCATTGAATAACACTCACTTGGGAGTGGTAGCATATTTAGTGTTGATAATTCTCTAGGATTAGTCCTCATTGACACCTTAGAATAACAATATCTTGGGAGTGTTCCTATCTCTAGTGTTGATAATTCTCTAAGATGAGTCCTTATAGGTGACATGTACTCTATTCATATGCAAACGAGATCTACAATCAATTGTAAATGATTCAACTGGTCAATATTATGGACCCTCCTCTTTAAGGAGGATTAGGATGATGGGGGATTGCATCATCCTTGGACTCGTGTCCTAAATTGAAAGCGATTGATCATCCCACAAAGATATCATGTGCTCTGCAGGTAGTGTTTCGGTAAAAGGATCAAGGAAGCATTCAAACTTGACTCAAGATAGAGGTTTGGTTAGAACATTAGCAACTTTCTAATCGATACTTACATACTGGAGTTTTATAGGTCTTTTCTGTACCATATCCCTTATGTAAAATATTAGATTTCTATGTGTTTTGATTTATCATGGAACACAGGATTCTCTATCATCTTTATACAAATCTGGTTATCACATAGAATCATCGTAGTATCCAAATCCATGTCAAATCAGCCTAACATTTGTTTGGAAAATTAATTTTCTAATGAAATAAACAATTGAATTTCCCAAAACATAAATTTTCAACCCGACGAAGGTTTTTTTTTCAAAGCTATCATGCAATATCTATGCAAGCACAATTTCTACCTGACACTGTTGATCTATTGGTATGAAATCTAAACACTTTGTAAACTAGATCACACCTTCTTGAAAATAAATCAAAATCCAAACTTATTCATAAAATTACGCTGTAAATATAATCACTCTTCAAACAAAATCAACTCTTAGGAAGCAAGATCTAATTATGTAAATCTAAGAGAAGTTCTATGTTGGCCAATGATTTATCAAAACTAATTAAGAAGAAAAAAACTATGATAAATCTAATGAATGAAAGCATGGACTAAATAATAAAAAAATATACAGAATAAAACACTTACAATCAACACTACCAGCATCTTCTTAGGTAAGAGGGCCCCTCCTCCACTGGGCAAAGATAGATCTCCACAATGAAGATCTACAACTCTAGAATTAAGAACCTACCAGCATGTATTATTAGAATGAAATTATTATAATAGAGTCTGGATCAAATTATACAACATAAAATTTATTTCTCCCCTCTCCCCTCTCCATGAAATTGATTACATATTTATACATAAATCTCCTTCAAAAGGATGAGGAACCAAATTCCCAAATTGGAATCTATTTTAAAAAAATTCACTAATTTGAAACACAACCATAACTACAAATCTGGGAATTATATGTTTAGAGAACCGGTTGTATATCTCAAAACGTGGTTTTTTTTGGTGATTCCATCTCTACACAGGTAAGTGAGACCATTACTCACAAAACCCATGTCTCAAATTTTTGAAATTTTTCTACATATACGTGCAAATTGAAACACAAATCAATGTGTTCTTATCTAGAATGTGTTTTTGGTTAAGGCCATTTGATCTTGAGCTCGAGGCTTCTATGTTGGACTTGGGCATGAATTGAAATCACAAATCCACATAATCAATCCTAGGAATGAAACCATGTTGTGAACTCCATGTGGACGTGTTCTAGCATGCCAACTTTGGATGAGTGCTATTGTTGTTAATATGAAAAATCACTCTACAAACCATCATCAGTAAAATTATGCATAATAGTATTCAATTCATAAAAATAAAGGAAAATAATCATTATTAACCACTAAAGCATCAATGGGAGTAATATGGTAATTTACGGGAACTTACAACAAATGGATGGAAAATGGATTGATAAATGCAAAATAATAGAAAGAAGGGGGATGAAATATATGTTGATAGGTGATGAAAATATGGACAAACTGTGACCCAACAACATCAACTTCCAGATTAATATCACTACACAAGTAGCAGAGTGAGCTTCTATGTACTCTACTACAATTATGTCGAGAGAAACATTTGATTGTTTCTTGCTAAACCATGAGATCATGGCATATCTGAGACAATAACATACACCTACGGTGATCTTTCTGTCTATGACACTTTCTTGCCCAATTTGAATCCGTATATCCACATAATATGTAGTCATGATCTCTATCATAGTATAGTCCAAATTCTATCATACCTTTTAGGAACCTCATCACAATATTTGCATCTATCAGGTGAACGCGTTTTAGTTTTAGCTAGATACTGACTCAAGGTGTTCACAACAAAGCATATATCTGAACTTGTATTCGTCAGATACATCAATGACCCAATAATCTATCTTTACGAATTCATGTCAACTAAGTCTGATGATTCATCAGATAACGATTTCAGGTTGGTATCCATGGGTGTGTCCATGGATTTATAATCCAACATATCAAATATTTTCAATATTTCCATTGCATACTTTCCTTGGTTCAAAAATATTCATTCTCGGATCTGCCACAGTTCTAGCCTAATAAAATAGTGCATTAATCCAAGATATTTCATCTTGAATTATTCATCTAGATTCTTCTTGAAATTTGTAATCCATTTCTCATTTCCTATCAAAAATAGATCATCCACATACAACAATAGTATGGCAGGTTCATCATCCATAACCTTCATGTAAAGGTTAGGATAAACCTTACTTTTGGTAAATCCCAAGCTTTTCAAGAAGCTATCTACTCTTCCATACCAATATTTAGGAGCTTTCTTTAGCCCCTATACATCCTTTTTCAAGTTACATACATGAGTCACGTTGTCTTAGACTTCAAATCCTTGTCGTTGTTCGATGTATACTTTTTCCTCAATCACATCATTTAGGAAGGTTGTCTTTACATCCATCTAGTGTAGATACCACTTCATCATGGAATCGAGTGCGATGATGCAGGTTTTGATGGAAGTGTACCTTGCTACAGGAGAAAATATCTCTTCATAATGAATTCCATCTTTATGAGAGAATCCTCTAGCCATAAATGTTTCCTTGTATTTTTCAATACTTCCATCAACTACATGTTTTATCTTGTAAATCCACTTCGAAGATACCACACTCTTGTTTTCTGGTTTGGGTACTTTACCCCAAAAATCATTATTCATTATTGAGTGGTAGTCTTCCATCATTACTTCCACCCATTCCTTATTCTGTGCAGCTTCCTCATATCTGGTGGGTTCTTGGTCTACAATATCACACATCAAATATACATAACTATATAATGGCTTTAGCCTTTGATCTCTTGCTTGTTCTTGTGGATCCTTCTAGAGCTCCATATTTCTTTGCTTCTTGTATGATTTATTTATCCAAAGAAATTTTTCTCTTTTGAGATACATCCATAGTAGGGTGTTCATGAGCTTCTAGCATATCATGATCTTTTGATGCTACTATTTCAGGAGAGGGCTCAACTTCTACCTTTCTGGGAGATACATCCTCTTCATGTAGTTCTTCAAGCTAAAACCTTTTTTGTTTCTTAAGAGTTGTTTGTTTGTCAAATGTTACATCCCTACTAATCTCTATATTATGGAATCCTAAAATGTATATCCAATAGGCTTTGGAGACTTCACAGTATCCAAAAACTATTCCCTTGCTTCCATAAGGATCCAACTTGGTTCTCTTCTCTTTCATAATATGAACATATATTGGATAATATCTTGAGATGGCTCACTTCAGGTTTCTTTCCTGTATACATTTCTTTAGGAGTCTTTAATCGACGAGCACTCTGAGATAATCTATTCTTCACATACACAGTTGTTCTTGCTTCTTCGTCCAACATATGAATGGGAAAGTCTTGGTCATTAATAATTTTTTTCATTGCTTCTATAATGGTTCTATTCTTTCTTTCCACAACACATCCTTTGCAAGTACCTTCATAATAAATCTTAAAATATGGTAAACATCTTACCATATTTCTCACATAGGGTACGGATTTGTAGTTGATGTGAGCAAGCCTTCTATGCCATAGTTCACTTGAGCTAGTGGTCTCATGGACATGGGTTGTTTTTGGATGTCCCTTGATTTTGTACAATCATCCTTCTTCTTCACCAATTACAATGACATATTCTCATGGACATGGGGTTTTTTTTGCATGTCCCTTGAGTTTGTACAATCCTCCTTCTTCTTCACCAATGACCGCGACATATTCAATTGTATTTCCTTTGGTCCACATGAGTACTTGTCCATGTATAAAAGAAACTCTATATCCTTTCTTATAGAGTGTTGATATGGAAATTAGGTTATGTTTCAAACCTGGTACATATAGTAATTACTTCATCTTCATATAGGTTCCATAGTCAAGCTTGTAGATTGATTCACCAATGCCTTTGATGGGATATTTATAGTCATCTCCTAATGATACTTTCTAAGGAGATTTATTTTCTTCAATTCTTTAAAGATATTGCTTCTTCCATGTCATGTTCTTTGAAGCACCACTATCAATAAGCCATGTATTTTCTCCAGGTATTACGAACCCGGAGAGTGCAGAGAATAGTACATATTCTTTCACATATTCTTCTTTTGTTTGTGTCTTTCAAGGTATTTCTTCTTCTTCATCATCCTTGTCTTCAATTAGATGAGCATGATGTTGAATATTTTAAATTAAAAGGATATTCTATATGTATTTTACTGATGTATCCCAAGGGAGATGTTATTATTCCTCCATCGGGATGTTACTATTGTAATTTGTCATCATAGACTCATGAAGTAAATTCTCCATTATAAGTCGTGTCATTAGTATTGTAATGAATATAATAAAATATTTTTTTTGATTTCATAGGAGATAGAGAGAGACATACCAGAAGCAGGTGGATTACCTATTTTTCAGGTTTATCTTATACATCTTATACAAAGGAATTTTTTCTCGGTTTTCTTCCCCTTAAGGGTTTCCCAGGATAAATCTATGTCTCTCTTGTAATTTTGTTTCTTTGAATGATTATGCATATGCTATTGTTGTTAATATGGATTAAAAACTAATGATATCTAGTATAGCATATGAAATATTAACATGGTATCGAAGCTATCCTGAATAAGACAACTTTCACAAGGTGATACTCTCTCTCCTCTTCCTCCAGAAAAAATTAAGGTTTCTACAAAAGTTGGAATTTTGAATTTATGCTTGCATATAAAGTTGTGCCTCTATGGATTGCATCTATTGAGTCCAATATAAAATTTCTTATGTGGTTGGGTCTTCGAGAAATACAAACCCTTCTTTGTTCATGAAGTAGAAAACTGTAGAAAACCAGAACCAAAAATTCTATAAAAATTGGAACCTCACAAGTAAGATTTGAAGGATGAATATTTGTGATATTTAGAAACTAGGTCGACCAACCAACTCACCACATCCAAGCACGTCTCCTGCTAAGGTAAATTTTTCATTTTGATAAATTCCAATTTTTAGTGACCTACTGGATAGGATGGATCCAAGCACTAAGATTGAGGATAAGTTCGAAGGCATTGAAAAATTCTGAGAATGGAAGTATAGGATTGTTGTCATTCTTAGAGAGAATGATATTGATAAGTATAAAAAGGACGAAGTCCCAGAACTAGAAGAAGATGCAACTAAGGAGAAGCATCAAAATGAACTAATCAAGGAAATGACGATCACTGTTGATTCTATAAAAGATCAGTTAATCCCTCAAGTGTCATGTAAAGAGATACCAAATAAAATGTATGATTCCCTATCCAGAATGTATGAAGGGAGGAAAATCAACAAAAAGATCAATTTTAGAAATCAACTAAAGAGCACCAAGATGAGTAAAGGAGAATCAATTCAATATTAATTTACAAGGGTCTGCCGGTTCAAAGAACAACTAGATGTTATTGGAGACTCCCTTGATAAATATGAACTAGTCATGAATGCTCTCAATGGTCTCACTAGACCTTGTGAATCATTCATACAGATTATGTGTACTAGAAAAGAAAGTATGAAGTTTGACATTGTATGGGAAGATTTCATCCAAGAAGAGGCTAGAGTATCTAACACAGAATATTTACTTAGGAAATATGATCAAGCTCTAGCTACCCATATTAAGAGAAGAAAATAATGAAAATTCAAGAAGGATAGTCACAAGGAGCATATACCTCCAAAGAGGTTTCAGAACAAGAGAAACTAGTACAAACATCAATGTTACAACTGTCATAAGATAGGACACATTTCTAGAGAGTTTCCATTGAAGAAGAACACCAACAAAAGAAATCATATTCATCTAGATGAAGATGAGGATGATGAAGAAGAAGATATAGAGGAATATGTACTATTCTCTGCATTGTCTGGGTCTGTAACACCTATAGAAGACACATGGTTTATTGATAGTGGTGCCTCAAAGCACATGATAGGGAATAAGAAAACTCTATAAAAAATTGAAGAAAAAGGAGGACTGTACAAATTCAAGGGACATCTAGAGGTTTCCCTTATCCATGAGACCACTAAATCATGTGAAGCATGGTATAGAAGAATTACTCACATCAACTACAAAGCATTACCCTATCCAATAAAAGTGGTAACGGGTTTACCATATCTAAAGATTGATCATGAAGGAACATGCAAAGCATGTGAAAGAGGAAACAACATCAAGAACCCATTTCTAAAGAGTCAAGCAAATACCAAAAATATGTTGGAATTGATTCAATATGATGTATGTGGTCATATTCCATCTACATCCTTAAGTGAATATGAATAGTATGTCACCTTTTTTGATAACTATTCAATACAGACATGGATATACTTCTTGAATACAAGGATTGAAGTGTTCGAAAAATTCAAGGAATTCAAAGCCTTGATAGAGAACCATTCAGAAAGAGGTATCAAGACATGGAGATCAAGTAATGGTTGAGAATACACTTCAAAATAATTTGAATAATTCTTTAAAGAATATGGAATCAAAAGGGAACTAACCACTCCCTATAATCCCCAACAAAATGGTGTTTTCAATAGAAAGAATAGAACCCTTATTGAAGCAGTGAAAAATATGATCCATGACTAAGATCTCTTCACACACTTGTGGGATGAAGCAACAAGAAAAAATGTGTATCTTCAGAATAGATTATCTCACAGTGCTCTTGGATTCAAGAATCCTGGAGAACTGCATACAAGAAAGAAGCCTGAAGTGAACCATATCAACATATTTGGTTTTCCATTATATCTACATATTTCTAAAGAGAAGAGAACCAAGTTGGATCCTTCTAGAAAGAAGGGAATATTTGCTGGATACTGTGAATTCTCCAAATCCTTTAGGATATACATTTCAGGATTGCATCATATAGATATTAGTAGCGATGTGACATTTGATGAATAAATTGCTCTTAAGAAATCCAAAAGATGTCAGCTTGAATAAGTACATGAAGTGGATGTTCCTCCGAGAAAGGATGAAGTTGAATCCTCTCCTAAAATAGTAGCATCAGAAGAGCATGACATGCTAGAACCTCAGGAACCCCCTACTATGGATATCTCTAGAAAGAGAAAATTTACTTGGGTAAGAGAAATCATACAATAAGAAGAGAAGTATGGAGCTCTAGATGGCTCCAAAATAACAAGAAAGCGATCATAGACATACTCGAATTGTGTAGCTTTGATGTGTGACCTTATAGATCAAGAACCCACCAACTGTGAGGAAGTTGTACAGAAGAAAGAGTTGGTGGAAGAAATGACGAAAGAATACTAGTCAATAATGAAAAATGATGTTTGGGATATAGTACCCAAACCCGAAAACAAGAGCATGGTATCTTCGAAGTGGATCTACAAGATAAAAAATGCAGCTAATGGAAATATTGAAAAGTACAAGGAAACATTTGTGGCAAGAGGATTCCCTCAGAAAGAGGGGATTGATTATGAAGAGACTTTTGCTACAGTAGCAAGGTACACTTCCATAAGAACCATCAAAGATATTGCTTCCATGATGAAGTAATATATACACGAAATGGATTTAAATACATCATTACTATGTTGAAATTGAACCTAAGAGATAGAACAATAATACTCACAAATTGCTAATCAAACATGCAAAATTCACACCAAAGCAGACTGAAATTGGAGGATAACAATAATATATATTGAGTAAGTGTAAAATAGCCAACGTTGTGAAGTAATAGGCTGCTCAAATAAAAAATTACATGAGATGTTTGAATGCATAAGGATTCCATTCAAAATATTCAAAAAGCAGGCTTACCAAATTTAGTCAAATCCCCTATAGGTGCATAAAGCAGTTTCCAAATGTATGAAGATGCTCATGAATTTGCTAAGTAAAGTGGGAAAGTTAAAGAGGGATGGAAATAAAAATCATACATGCTTTTAATTGGAGAAAAAGAAGGAGGATGATGTGGGAAAAAACCAAGGTGGTTACACATAGACTAGCTTTTCCTTTTTCCTTAAAACAACTATAAAGCAAGCCAATTTTCAGAAAAGTAGATATGATCTTTAAGGAATCAGGAATAAATCAGTCTTACTAAAATCCATTTCAGGATGTTTCCCAAGTGATCCATGAATCAGTTTTAGCATGTGTTGACTTCTAGGACATGTATAAGGCAACTAGCATAGAATGGAATCTAAGAATCTAGGTAATAAGACAAAAATGATTAATTAATGTCAAATGTAGGTAACTATGGGTTTATTATTCTAACACCCCTCCTTAAGCTTGAATTTATGAGTAAATATAACAAAACTATAGGGCCTAGAAACAAGGCTTAGTCACCATTTACATACTTCTTGTCCATACAACCAAGGAAATAGGCAAAAACCCGGTGGGAAAATCCTCCCTTAAATATGGACAGGGAAAAAAAATATTTGGAAATATTGTCATCAATCATGCTTCATAGCATGATAAAAAATCCCCATCAATTATTTGAGATTTCTAAAGGTCTTCTCACTTAAAAATTTGGTGAATATGTTTACTACTTGTTCTGAAGATGCACAGAAGAGTAGAACAATGGTACCACCATGGACAAGTTGTCTGATGTAGTGCATATGGATCTCAATACGCTTGGTTCACTATCTCTGAACTAGAACATTACATATTCAAATGATGCTATGATTATCACAGTATATAGTAGTTGAAAACTTTGATTTGAAGCCACATTATCCAAGTATCCCCTGCAACCATAAACATTGAGTTGTTGCATTTACAACTCTTCTATACTCTGCTTCTGTAGATAAGAGTGCTATGACACTCTGCTTCTTTCTTGACAAGCTGATTGGCCCTTCTGCAAGCATGAACATATATCCTGATGTAGAATTTCAATCTATGTTGTCACCTGCCCAGTCACTATCAGTAAATCCAATCAAATCAAGATCATATTTTGCTTTGTAGAAGATCCCATGAGTTCTTGTTCCTTGAACAAAGTTTAGGATCCTCTTGGCTTATCTCCAGTGGATATCATGAGGCTAAGCCATGTATATTGAAGCCACACTAACTGCATAAGATAAATTAGGTCAAGTGTGTGTAATATAAAGCAAACACCCAGTCAACTGCCTATACAGTGTATTATTTACCATAGGAGAAGAACCTGCTTCTTTAAGCTTAACTCCTGAAAGGAAAGGAGTCTTGATTGGCTTGAAATATTTCATGTTGAAATTTATGAGAAAATATGAAGCATTCTTGGACTGATGTACTTTGATTCCATGTTGGAAATGAGAAATTTTGAGACCAAAGAATTGGCTCAACAATCCCAAATCTGTCAAAGAAAATGCATGGTTTATTGCATTCTTCAAGGAGGCAATATCTTTCTTTGAACTTTCTGTAATCAGTAGTTCATATTCATACAATACAATAATCATTAAAGAACCATGAATCATCTTCAAATATACATTACTATCATACTTGCATCAAACAAAACTCAGTGGTAGCAGAAAGCCATCAATCTTGGCATACCAAGCCCCAGGGGCTTGCTTGAGCCCATACAATGATTTCTTTAACCTGCACACTAAAGATGGATTAGAAACAAACCCTTTAGGTTTATGCATGTAAATATATTTAGTGATATCTCCATTTAGGAAATCACACTTCACATCTATGTGATGTACTTCCCACTGCTTTGAAGCTGCAATGGCTAGAGCTAGCCTTATGGAGCCCGTCTTTGCCACTTGTGCAAAGGTTTCATTGTAGTCAATATCATGTACTTGTGAGTAGCCATTGGCTACCAATATTGCCTTATATTTCAAAGGTGAACCATCAGCAGAAAACTTAGTCTTGAAGACCCACTTACATTGAACTAGCTTCCTCCCTGGGGGAAGATCAACTAGTTCCCAGGTGTTGTTCTTCTGCAACGAACTGGATTCTTCTTTCATGGATGTTTTCCATATTGGATCATGTGCTGCATATTTATATGTCTATGGATCTGATTCAACCATTATATAGCACTTCTCAACAAATATAGGATCTTTCACACAAAGGGAACTCTCTAATTGAGATCTAGTCCTCCTAGTGTCATTAGGATTTCCAGCTAGTTCCCCAGCTGCATGAATGGTATTTGCTTCCCATTTTGGTATTGTAGGACTGTTATGATCTGAAATTAAATTTTCATTATCAAACACATCATAATCAGCAAACTCACTAGTCTCTTCATTTATAATCAATGGTTCTGGTGATGAAGAGGACTCTCCAACTTCAATTGCTGCTAAAGGCTCTTCTTGGAACTGAACACTTCTTTCAAAGAAATATTTGTTAGTGCTCAATTTGATTAGCTTGTACCCTTTTGAATCTTCAGAATACCCAACAAATAGGCACTCTTGGATTTGGGATTGCAAATCCTTCCTCTTTTCAGTTGGAATTCTAGCCTAAGCCAGCTTTGGGCCAAAAATATCGAAATGGGTGACATATGGCTTGTGCCAAGTCCAAGCTTCGAAAGGAGTAATACCATCAAGCTGCTTATGAGGCACCATGTTCTGGATGTAGGATGCATAGTTTATATCCTCATTGCAAAACTTTGGTGATAAAGTCTTAGCCTCCATCACACAGGTTGCCATCTCTTTCAGTGATATGTTCTTTCTCTTAGCAACACCATTTTGTTGTGGTGTGTAAGGGATCGAATGATGCATCTGAATATCTGCATATTTGCAATACTGAATGAACTTATACTTGACATACTCACCACCATTCTGAGATCTAAGGATCTTGAGTTTCCTCCCAGACTGCTTTTCAACCAAGGCTCTAAATACTTTGAAGAGGTCAAAAACTTCAGACTTATGCTTTAGGAAGTGAACCCAACAATACCTAAAAAAATCATCTATGAAGGTGAGTGCATATTTGGCTTGAATCATGGAAATATGATGGAATGGACCAGAAATGTCATTGTGGATCAACTCAAGAGGTGTAGAGATTCTCTCATGACTAGCTCTCTCATACTTGTGGTCTGGGTGTTTTCCTAGATGACAACCTTGACAGACTCCCTTATAAAACTTGATATTTGGTAACCCTATGACCATATCTTTTTCACTCAAATTAGAAAGATACTTGTAGTTAAGATGGCCAAATATTTCATGCCAAATATTTCTTTCTTCATTAGCATGAATTAGAAGAGTAGAGAGGTTTGAGTAGGGTATAAAATGGGAAAAATTATATACCTTCGAAGTGTGATCAACAACACCTTTTTCTATGAATTTACCATTCGAAATCTCAGTGATTTCAACATCATCAAGGGAGAATACGACCTTATTTAGAGACCTAGTATGAGTCATCTGATATGCTCACAAGAGACTAGAGGCAAGACCTGGAACATACAACACATTATTGAAACTACCATGGTCAAGATCAATCCTACCCTTCCCCAAACTGTTAGTGAGAGATTCATCTCCCAAAACTATTGGTGGAACTTTATAGATGTCAAGAGAGGATAATGTCTCCTTTGTCAAAACCATATGTCTAGAAGCTCCAAAATCTATGATCAAGCTAGGTGAGCTTCATGTGCCAACAACCAAGTCATGTACTCTCTCTCTGTCTTTTGAATTTGATCCTCCTTCCTTATTCTTTGAGAAATCATGAAGGGAGATGTTATTCTTCTCTAGGAGTTGGGTCAACATGTCAATTTACTTCCTCATATAAGAGCTCTCAGGATGATATCCCTTACTACAGTATGCACACTTGCTCATTTATCCTTTATTCTTCTTCATGGAACCTTTGGGATCCTCTTGAGACTTTGATTTTTCTCTCTTTTGCTCAAGTGGATTTTTATCCTTTTTCTTTCCTTTTGAATCCACCCTTGAATCTCTAGAAACCAAATCTTGGTCTTTGGAATGTTTGATGGTGCCGATCATCACCAATTTATCTTTCTCTTGTGTGAGGGTTTCCATGAAATATGTAAGCTTAGACATCTTCCACACTCATGCTGACAACTTGGTGGCATGGAAGGTAAAAAAAAACACTTAATAGTCATGACCAAGATTAGAGAGTATGGCCAATACTAGTTTCTCTTCCTTCTTTTCAATCCCACACTGTTTTAGCTGCAAACCAAGGGCCTTAAACTTGGAAAAGTAGAGTTGCAATGATTCGAAGCTACTGGGACTCAAGGAGATCAGCTCATTCTCGATTTGATTTCCTCTTAGCTCATATGTATTTCCAAAAATATATTCAATATTATCCCATGGTTCATTAGGTGATTTCAATCCATCAATATGGAAGAGGAGGTATCTTGAAATGCTTAGACACAAAAGACCATAGGCCTCATCCCTCCTATTGTGCAATTTAATTTTCTCTACATATGCATTGTGCTCTACCTCAGTTTCCATGGTAACATTGTAGAGAAATGTTTCTCTCAACAATATCTCCATATCATCTTTCCACTCAAATAAATTGAATGGAGTCAATATGATCTTCTGAGATTGGTCGATAGCTCAGTAACTATGCCCTCCAGTCAGCAGAATGCACTCCCAGTCAAGTTGTTGCACCTGCAATAACAATTTGGAAGGAGATAAATTAATATAAAAAGGCTTTTATACCATGTGGAAATTGAACCCAAGAGATAGAACAATAACACTCACAAAACTGCTAATCAAACATGCAAAATTCACACCAAAGGAGACTGAAATTGGAGCATAACACTAATCTGTATTGAGTAAGTGTACAATAGAAAAAGTTGTGAAGAAATAGGCTGCTCAAATAAATAATTACATGAGAGTTTTGAATGCATAAGGATGCCATTCCAAATAGTAAAAAAGAAGGCTTACCAAATCTAGTCAAATCCCCCATAGGTGCATAAAGCAGTTTCCGAATCTATGAATATGCTCACGAATTTGCTAATTTAAGTGGGAAAGATAAAGAGGGATAAAAATACAACTCATACATGCTTTTAATTGGAGAAAAACAGGGAGTATGATGTGGGAAAAAAACAAGGCAGTTACACCTAGACTAGCTTTTCCTTTTGCCTTAAAATAACTATAAAGCAAGGAAAGTTTTAGAAAAAAGTAGATATGCGCTTTAAGGAATCAGGAATAAACAAGACTTTCTAATTTTTTTTTCCAATATGTTTCCCAAGAAATCCATGACACGGTTTTAGCATGTTTTGACTTCTAGGACATGTAGAAGGAAACTAGCATGGAATGGAATCTAGGAATCTAGGTGATAAGACAAAAATGATTAATTAATAATATCAAATGTATATAACTATGGGTTGATTATTATAACATTCTAAATGGTATGATTGAGGAAGAGGTTTACATCGAACAACCACAAGGATTTGAATTCAAAGATAGAATGAATCATGTTTGTAAGTTGAAAAATCCTCGGTATGGACTGAAGAAAGCTACTAGTGCTTGGTATGGAAGAATTGATAGCTTCTTGACAAGTTTGGGTTTTAATGAGAGTAAAGTTGACCCTAACCTTTACATGAATGTTATGGACGATGAACATGTCATAATATTATTGTATGTGGATGATCGATTTCTGATAGGCAATGAGAAACAATTCACAGATTGTAAGAAGAAGCTTGTTGAATAATTCGAGATGAAAGATCTTGGATTGATGCATTATTTACTTGGGCTGCAATTTTGGCAGATCCTAGAAGGAATATTTCTTAGCAAGGGAAAGAATTTGGTGGAAATATTGAAAATATTCAATATGTTGGATTGAAAATCGACGGACACACCCATGGACACCAACGTGAAGTTTTTATCTGATGAATAATCAGAGTTAGTAGTCATGACTCAATACAGAACAAATTATTGGGCCATTTATGTATCTGATGAATACAAGACTAGATATATGATTTGTTGAGAACACCTTAAGTCAATTTATAGTTAAAACTAGATGGGTTCACTTGATACATGTAGAGAATGTGATGAGGTACCTAAAAGTTACTCTAGATTTCAGGCTATACTATGTTAGAGATCATCACTACAGATTGTATGGATATATAGATTCATACTAGGAAGGAAGTGTAACAAAACGAAAGAGCACCTCACATGGATGTTATTGTCTCAGATCTTCCATGATCTCATGATTTTGTAAGAAACGATCCAGTGTTGCTCTCATCATGGATGAAGAAGAATACATAGAATCTTGCTCTGCTAGTTATGAAGAGATATGGCTTCAAAAACTGATGTCATTGAATATTTGACATAGAGTTGGACACCACAGTGATTCTATGTGACAACAATAGTTATATAAAGATGACACAGAATCCGGTGTTCCATGATAAATCAAAGCACATAGAAATATAGAATCCAGTATAAATATGGTAGAAAAGGGAGCTATAAAACTCCAGTATGTGAGTACCGATGAGCAAGTTGATGATGTGCTGACCAATCCTCTATCTCGGGTGAAGTTTGAATACTTCTATGACAAGCTTGGTGTAGTCCAAAAATTATTTCCTTGCAAGGAGAAACAATGATGATATGGACCCTTCTCGAAAAAGAGGAACGAGTTGAAGATATGAACTCTCCTCTAAAAGGTTAAATAGGTCAGAGTTATAGAATCTCTTCGAAAAGGAGAAACAAGTTGAATATATGGAATCTCCTAGGAAAGGAAGAATAAGTCAAAGATATGAACCCTTATCAGATAATGGGGGAGTAGTTTGATAATATAGATCCTGCCTAGAAAGGGAGAGTGATGATGAGACTGTCAATAATGATAGTGATCCTCTCTTGAGGATGGTCTTGCGGAAAAATAATACTCTCCTCTTGAGAGTGGTCCTTAATAGAAAAGGATTGTCCTACAGACGTTACTATCACATGAAGAGTGTACCATAGAATCACACCCACCTAGGAGTGGTCTTATATTTAGTAGGATGCTCTTTGATGAGTCCTCACAGATGTTAGATCTGGAGTAGAAAAGTTTACTCTCGTATGGAGAGTATACCTACATTTATACGTAGATGCCATAGAATAAGGCTCTCTCAGGAGTGGTCCTAACTTCAGTAGGATTCTCAATGATGAGTCCTTGTAGATGGCTTAGTATAACACTCGCATGGAGTGGTCCTATCTATAGTGATGAAGTTGTCCTAAGATCAGTCCTTATGGATGCTAGATCTTACATGGAGAGTATACCATTGAATAACACTCACTTGGGAGTGGTAGCATATTTAGTGTTGAGGATTCTCTACGATGAGTCCTCACTGACACCTTAGAATAACACTAGCTTGGGAGTGGTCCTATCTCTAGTGTTGATAATTCTCTAGGATGATTCCGTACGGATGATAGGTACTGCATTCATATGCAAACGTGATCTACAATCAATTGTAGATTATTCAACTAGTCAATATTATGGACCCTCCTCGTTAAGGGGGAGTGGGATGATGGGGGATTGCATCATTCTTGGACTCATGTTCTAAATTGAAAGGGATTGATCATCCCACAAAGATATCATGTGTTCTGCAGGTAGTGTTGTGGTAAAAGGATAAATAAGATAGAAGTGTTTTTTCAAAGGATTAAGAAGATAAAAGTGATGCTGCAAAGGATCAAGAAGATCGTATTACTGCTACAAAGAATCAAGAGATTGTATACTATAGAAGATGAAGACTTAGTGCTGAAGAAGACAATGTACCAGTACTAAAGACATTGAATAGTAACTATTCCAGCTACTGATTTTGAAAAATTCCTATGACGTATAAGATGTATTACCTCGATACTGCTAAATATTCTCTCTCTCATTACTCCTATAGTTGATGATGATGTTGTCAGTAGAATACCCTTCTTGTTAAGGGGTAGTTTTGAATATTGTAACTTCAAAGGATATTCTAAATGTATTTTACTGATGTACCCCAAGAGAGATGTTATTATTCCTCATCCGAGATGTTACTATTGTATTTATCATCATAGTGTCATGAGGTAAAGCCTCCATTGTAAGTAGGGCTGTTAGTACCCTAATCAATATAATAAAATATATATTTTTATTTACTAGGTGAAGTCAACCAACAAAGTTTAGTGGGGCTGACTTGTTTAGGGTAAAAGTCAGTTGACAAAAAGAGTATAAATAGAGTGGCTATGCTTCTCATTAGAACACAGAGACACTCACTTGTGTAGCACATAGGATAGAGAGAGAGACGTACCAGAAGGATGAGGAGTACTTGTTTTTGGGGTTTATATTTTACATCTTATACAAAGGAAGTTTTGTTGGGTTTTCTTCCCCTTGAGGGTTTCCTAGGATAAATCTGTGTCGCTCTTGTGATTATGTTTCTTTAATTGATTTTGCATATGCTATTGTTGTGAATTTGGATTAAACACTAATTATATCTAGTCTAGCATATGAAATATTAACACATGATGTGTTTGGTTTTGTTGTTCTTCAATTGATACTACCTGGAAAAGTTTCCTATCTTATGATAGTTGTAACACTAATATTTGGAGTAGTCTTTCTTCTGACTATTTTCTCTTTTCCTATGAAACTTATTTGGAGTTCTACACTTCTTGTGATTATTCTTCTTGAAGTTTGATTGTATTCTTCTTTTGGTATGGGTGGGTAGAGCTTGATAATATTATTTAAGTAAATATTCTCTGTTAGCTATTCTAGATTCCTCTTGGATGAAATATTCCCATATAATGTCAAACTTCATACATTATTTTCTTGCACACAAAGTCTGTATGAATGACTCCCAAGGTCTACTGAGACCATTGATAAAATTATTGATTAGTTAAACTTCATCAAGGGACTCTCCAATGGAATCTAGTTGTTCCTTGAACTCAAAGACCATTGTGAAGTAATATTGAATGGATTCTCCTTTACTTATCTTGGTACTCTTCAACTAAGCTGTCAAATTCATCTTTGTGTTGATGTTACTGTTATATTTTTATCAATTTAGATAGTATCATCTTAGGATATTATCTGATAGAATAGAATGTACAACAATAAAACACAAGAGACAATAGACACAAAGATTTTCCTTAGGGAAACCATAAACAAGACCACAACTTCCTCAGAGATAGAATAAGCACCAATGGAAGAAATAAAACCAAACAATAGTAAGATGATCTCTGACATATGTTCTCTCTCATATCCTAGCTCCTTCTCTCTCACTCATGCACTACAACTGAGTGTGAGTTATTGTTTGATAAATAGAGAGACTCACTCTCTATTTATACTAATTTCTGACTTGACATTAACTCAGCAAGGCCGACTTCTCTAGGAGAGTCTAACAACCCTAGTGCCCCACAAATGCGGGGACTTTAACCATTGATAAATAAGGAGGGTTACCCTATATGACTTTACATGACTTGTTTACATTACTGATTCTCCTGATAGGAACATCGACGTATGACATGTCTCAGTTACATTACTGATACTTCCCGATAGGAAAATTGGAGTACAATACATAGGATATACAAGTGAATACATTTGAAAGTTAAAAATACATCAACACTCCCTCTTAACTAGGAATGTATTCTGTTGACACAATTCTTCTTCTCTGGATCAATTCTGGATCATCATCAACGCTGGATCATGACTGGATCATCATCGAAACTAGATCCTCACTGGATCATCATAAAAAATGGAACATCACTGGATCATCATCGAAGATAGATCATCATTGGATCATCATCAAAGCTGGATCATCACTGGATCATCATCATCATTGCTTCCTCTATCTCAATCAATTGGTGCTATTTCTCAATTCTACTCGTCATAGTAAGTTATGTTGATGTATATGTAACTTTGGAATGTATTTCACTTGTATTTATTATATATTGTAACCCAATGTTTATTTTGGGATGTACTTGAGTCATTTCATGCCCCGATGTTCCTATCGAGAAGTTCTATAATGTAAACAAGTCATGTCAAGTCATTGTGGGTAACCCTCCTATTGGTTAAGGGTTAAAGTCCCTGCAGATCCGGGGCACTAGGGTTATTAGAATCTCCTAGTGAGGTCGGCCCTAGTAGGGTTTAGTCAAGTCAAGAATTAGTATAAATGGAGAGTTGGCCTCTCTATTTATCACACATCTCATACACACTCAAGTATAGCGCATAGTGGAGGAATGAGAAGACACTAGGGTTAGATAGAAAGAAGGTTACTGTTATCGCGAGGTCACCTTACTATTTTGGGTTTTAATTTTGGTGCTAATTCTATCTCTGAGGATGTTGCGGGTTTTTCACCATATATGGTTTCCCTGATGATAAACACTGTGTTCATTGTCTCTTGTGTTTGATTGCTGTGCTTGTTATTCTCTCAGCTAAAGATCCTAATGTATTGCTAGCTTAATGATAAAAATCTAACATGGTATCAGAGCTAACCTGAGAAGAATACACTGTGAAGCTATGGGAACTAGGGCTTCCTACTTAGTGGATATTCCTCCATATATTTTCAGCAAAAGAAGGTTGGATTAAATTTCCTCCTTAGGGCGCATATTTTTGTCGAAGCAAAATCCAATTCTGAGGTTTTTCAGTTTTGGACCTGACACTACTGCCAAAAATTAGGGATTTTCACAGTAGAGGAATTTTTCATTGATCCCAGGAATGGATTGATATCCTCCCCAAAATCAAAGTTAGGGATCAAATTCAAAGCATTTGGTTGGACAAAAGTCCATAAAAACAAAACCCTAATTTTCTGTTGAACCAACAATGCAAGATTTCAGCTCCAAATCCAGATCTGACATCTTGACCGGGTAAGATCTAAATCTTTTGTATTTCCATTTGAGGTTCTCAGTTAAGATGTCTCATCATACCAAGCTTGATGAAAAGCTTGAGGGAGCTGATAACTTCTGAACCTGGAATTATAGCCTGGAATTATAGGATCTCCCTGGTCCTGGAAGAAAATGAGTTGGACTCCTATATCAATGAGGAGGTTCTAGTTCCAGAGGGAGATGAGGATAAGGCCTTACATAATAAGAAGTTGGTTATGGCAAAGAGGATTATTGCTGATTCAATCAAGGATCACCTCATACCACAGGTATCCTCCCTCAAGACACCTAAAGCTATGTTTGATGCCCTAACCAAACTATTTGAAGAAAAGAACATAAACAGGTAGATGAATCTGAGAAACCAATTGAAGAATGTAAATATAAAAAATGCTGAGACTATCCAGTATTCATTTACAAGGGTATCTCATATCAACAAACAACTGGAAGCAGTAGATGAAGAAGTGGAAAATGCAGAGATTGTGATGACCACCTTGAATGGTCTCCCTAGATCACGGGACTCTTTCATTCAAGGGATCTATGCCAGAAAGAAGTTAGTCAACTTCAGCAGACTATGGGAAGAATTCTCTCAAGAATAATATCAGATAGCATCTCGAGAAGAGAATATGGGAAATGAATATCAAGCTCTCATAGTTCACTCCAAGAAAACTAGAAGGAACCATCATCACTCCAAAGGTAAGATCTCACACCCTAAAAGAGATCTGTCTACCATTAGATGTTACACATGTGATGAGAAAGGTTACATATCCAGATTCTGCCCTAATAAAAGGAACTTAAAGAAGAAGAAGGAAAACAAAAGAAGACATCATTCTCATGTTGCAGAGGATGATGAACCTTCCACAAAGAGAGCCGGACAAGAGAGTGATTCTTCAAGTGATAAAGAATATGTGCTGATCTTCGCTCTAAGAGGAACTTTTTCACATGGAAGCAATGATTGGCTCATAGATAGTGGTGCTTCCAAGCACATGACAGGATTCAAAGAATCATTCATGAAGCTATCTGAACATGAGTCACCTCACAAGGTGAAACTTGGGGATGACTACCAGTATCAAATAAAAGGTAGTGGTGAATCCTCCTATATACTGGACTCTGGAAATTCCATGAAGATGAAGAATGTATTATTTGTTCTAGGACTAAAGAATAACCTCCTCTCCATATCTGCATTATATGCAAAAGAAATGAGGGTTGCTTTCATAGATGTCCAGGTTCTTATGTGGCCAAAGGGAAAGACTTTTGACGATGCAATAATGATTGGGGAACAACAAGGAGGTCTATACAAGTTGAAGGGTCAACCAAAACAAGCTTTGGTTCATGAATCAATAGAACCAAATGAACTTTGGCATAGAAGGCTTGCACATGTGCATTATAGAGCACTACCACTTGCAAGCAAAGTTGTTGAATGTCTTCTAGAAATTCAAGCAAAACATGATGGAGTCTGCAAAGGATGTGCGAAAGGAAAGAATAGAAAGAAGACATTTCCAAGTAGTGAGAGGAAGGAAAAAGGAATCTTGGAAATCATCCACTTCGATGTATGCATACCAATGTCATCAAGTTCTCTAAGCGGGTATGCATACTATGTTTCTTTTATTGATGGATTTTCTAGGAAGACATGGATTTAATTCATGAAGAACAAAAACGAAGTATTTAGCAAGTTCAAGGAATTCAAATCCTTGATCGAGAACCACACTGAAAATAATATCAATACTTTTTTATCAGATAATGGCAGAGAATTCACTTCGAACGAGTTCAAAGAACTATGTAAAGAATCAGGGATTAAGAGGGAGTTGTTGACTCCTTATAATCCACAACAGAATGGGATTCCAGAAAGGAATAATAGAACTATCATGGAAGCTACAAGAGCTATGCTTCATGATCAAGATCTTCCTATGCATATTTGGGTAGAAGCAGCCAGAACAACAGTGTATGTATAGAACCGTACTCCACACAGGGTACTCAAGAACAAGACTCTTGAAGAAGTCTTATCCAGCAAGAAACCAGAAGTCAACCATCTCAAAATATTCAGTTGTCCAGTGTACATACACATTCCAAAAGAAAAGAGGACAAAATTAGATCCTTCAGGAAAGAAGGGTATATTTGTGGGATACTCTGAAAGCTTGAAGGATTATAGAATATACTTCCCAGGGTTTAAGAATATTGACATCAGTAGGGATGTAACATTTGACGAATATTCAACCTACATCAAATCCAAAAAGAAACCTACTAAAGAACCTGAAGAAGCAGAAGCACCGAGAATTCATGATACAATCATGAATGAATATAATCAAGAAGAAGATAGAGAATTTGAAGAACCAAAAAGACCTGTAGATCCACCTCAGGAGAAGAATCCTCATAAGAGGAAACCTGCTTGGGTATGAGAGATTATCCAAGGTGCGGAAAGATATGGGGTTCTAGAAGAAAATCATAGAGAAAGAAAGAGAACCAGATCCTATTCCAGATATGTAGCATTACTATGTGATTTCATTGATAAAGAACGTTCCAGTTATGAAGAATCGGCAGGATGGAAAGAATTGAAGGATGCTATGATCAAAGAGTATCAATCGATCATGAAGAATGATGTTTGGGATGCTGTCCCAAGAGTAGAAGGGAAGTTAGTTGTAAATTCCAAATGGATCTACAAGATTAAGCATGCTGCAGACGGTAGCATAGAAAAATATAAAGCAATATTTGTTGCTCGTGGTTTCTCCCAGAAAGAAGGAATAGACTATGAAGAAACCTTTGCACCTATAGGCAAATACACTTCCATAAGATCGGTAATTTCTTTGGCTGCAGTGATGAAATGGAAGATACACCAAATGGATGTCAAGACTGCTTTCTTGAATGATGTAGTGTATGTGGAGCAGCCACTCGGTTTTGAGACACATGACATGGAGTCTCATGTGTGTAGATTGAAGAAAGCCTTGTATGGCTTGAAACAGGCACCCAGGACATGGTACGACAGAATTGACAGCTTTTTGTCCAGTTTGGGCTTTACCAAGAGTAAAGTAGATTCCAACCTTTACTACAAGGTTGGAGATGGCAACCCAGTGATGCTCCTACTATATGAAGATGATTTGTTTGTGACAGGTATGGATGGGTTGATTGTTGATACAAAGAGAAAGCTTGCTATTGAGTTCAAAATGAAGGACTCGGGTATGATGTATTATTTTCTAGGTATGTAGGTGTGGCAGAATACAAATGGAATATTCCTTGGACAAAGGAAGTATGCAGTAAAGATCCTGAAGAGATTTGGGATGATGGATTGCAAGGAATTAACAACACCTATGGAATTGAATCTAAAGCTATTGAGTGATTCTTCATCCGAGTTGATTGATGCCATGATGTATCATCAGATGATTGGGTCCTTGATGTACCTGACAAACACGAGACCAGATATTTGCTTTTCTATGAACACCTTGAGCCAATACTTGACAGATCCGAGACATGTTCACTTGACTGCTGCTAAGTAGATTCTGAGGTACCTAAAGGGTACGGTTGATTATGGGCTCAAGTATAAGATTGATCAAAGGATTAACCTAGAGGGTTATATTGATTCAGATTGGGTAGGTAGTGCCATCGATAGGAAGAGTACTTCACGGTGTTGCTTCAGTATGGGATCAGGTGTGATCTCTTGGTTTTATAGGAAGCAATCCTATGTGGCATTGAGTACAACTGAAGTAGAATATGTCGCAGCCTATTCAACTAGTTGTGAGGTAGTATGGCTGAGGAAGCTACTGTCAGATGTATTTGATCTTCAGTTAGATGCTACTTGTATATACTGTGACAACCAAAGTTGTGTAAAGTTGTTAGAGAATATAGTATTCCATTACAAGTCAAAGTATATCAAGATCAAGCATTACTATATCAGGGATATGGTGTAGAGAGGAGCAGTGAAGCTCTAGTATGTTGCGACGGATGAACATATAGCTGATGTGTTGACTAAGCCATTAGCTAGGATGAAGTTTGAGTACTCGAGGGAGAAGCTTGGTGTTCTCCAGATTGAGATTCCTCCCAAGAGGAAGTGATGTGTCCGTGTTGTGCCCTTCTGACATGGTGAGAGGATTGGTTCCTTCCATGGTTAGATGTAAGTGATTTGTCCTTCTGACATGGTGAGAGGATTGGTTCCTTCCATGGTTAGATGTAAGTGCTATGCCCTTCCAACATGGTGAGAGGATTGGTTTCTTTTCATGGTTAGATGTAAGTGCTACGCCCTTCTGACATGGTGGGAGGATTGGTTCCTTACATGGTAAAATGTAAGTGTTGTTCCCTACCAACATGGTGAGAGGATTAGTTCCTTCCATTGTCAGATGGATGTGATGATCCCACATCTAGCATGAAAAAGGCTTGGTTCTGTGAAGACACATCTAGTATGAAAAAGGACTAGCTCTGTGTAGGTTCCACATCCAGCATGAAAAAGGGTTGGCTCTGTGAAGACACATCTAGTATGAAAAATGACTAGATCTGTGTAGATACCACATCTCGTATGAAAAAGGAATATCTCTGTGAAGACACATCTAGTATGAAAAAGGACTAGCTCTGTGTAGATGCCACATCTAGTATGAAAAAGGACTAGCTCTGTGAAGACACGTCTAGTATGAAAAAGGAATAGCTCCATGTAGGTCCCACATATAGCATGAAAAAAGGATGGCCTTGTGAAGACACATCCAGTATGAAAAAGGACTAGCTCTGTGTAGATGCCACATCTAGTATGAAAAAGGACTAGCTCCGTGAAGACACATCTAGTATGGAAAAGGACTAGCTCTGTGTAGATGCCACATCTAGTATGAAAAAGGACTAGCTCTATGAAGACTCATCTAGTATGAAAAAGGACTAGCTCTGTGTAGATGACACATCTAGTATGAAAAAGGACTAGCTCTGTGATGATACATCCTATATGAAAAAGGAATGTCTCTGTAGATGTACATCCAGTGTGAAAAAGGGTTGAATCTATAGAAATTTCTATAATGAGAAGAATCAAGAGATAGCACCCGTGATGATGACCCAGTGATGATCCAAATCAAGTGATGATGATCTAGATCTAGTGATGATGATCGAGCAGTGATGATCCAGATCCAGTGATGATGTCCAGCGATGATCCAGATCCAGTGATGATCCATATCTGATGATGAAGATGACTTGAAGATGAAGATGACTTGAAGATGAATATGACTTGAAGATGATGAGGACTCGGTGATGATCTAGAAGATACAGAGAAGAAGACTTACGCTAAAAATTGTGTCGAAAGAATACCTTCCTAGTTAAGAGGGAGTGTTGATGTATATGTAACTTCAAAATGTATTTCACTTGTATTTCTTATATATTGTAACCTGATGTTTATTTCAGGATGTACTTGAGTCATTTCATGCCCTGATGTTCCTATCGTTAAGTTCTGTAATGTAAACAAGTCATGTTAAGTCGTTGTGGGTAACCCTCCTATTGGTTAAGGGTTAAAGTCCCTGCAGTTCCGAGGAACTAGGGTTATTAGACTTTCCTAGCGAGGTCGGACTTATTAGGGTTTAGTTAAGTTAGGAATTAGTATAAATAGAGAGTTGGCCTATCTATTTATCACACATCTCATACACACTCAAGTGTAGTGCATAGTTGAGGAAGGAGAAGACACCGGGGCTAGATAGAAAGAATGTTACTGCCATCGGGAGATCACCTTATTGTTTTGGGTTCTACTTTTGGTGCTGATTCTATCTCTAAGGAAGTTGTGGGGTTTTCACCATTTATGGTTTCCCTGAGGATAAACACTATGTTCATTGTCTCTTGTGTTTGATTGTTGTGCTTGTTATTCTCTCAGTTAAAGATCCTAATGTATTGCTAGCTTAATGATAAAAATATATCAAGTTCTATAGATCCAAATATTTTTTCATGCTGGCTGTAGGCCTATCCTCCATGTAGGTCTTCATGTTATTCAACACTTATATCTGACCATTGGAGGAACACATCCAACCACCATGTCATAAAGGCTTGCCAAACACTCACATCTGACCATGGGAGGAACACATCCAACAACTATGTGAAAAAGGCCCAGCACTCACATATGACCATGGGAGGAACACACCCAACAACCATGTCAGAAAGGCTATGCACTCACATCTGACCATGGGAGGAACACATCCAACAACCATGTCAGAAAGGATCTTCACTTACATTTGACCATGGGAGGAACACATCCAACAACCATGTCAGGAAGAATCTACACTTAAATCTAACCATGGGAGGAAGACATCCAATAATCATGTCAGAAAGGATCTACACTTACATTTGACCATGGAACGAACAGATCCAACAACCATGTCAGAAAGGATCTTCACTTACATCTGACCATGGGAGGAACACATCAAACAACCATGTCAAAAAGGCTCTGCACTTACATTTGACCATGGGATGAACACATCCAACAACCATGCCAGAAACGCATTACACTTACATCTGACCATGGGAGGAACTCATCGAACAACCATGTCAAAAAGGCTCTACACTTACATTTGACCATGGGATGAACACATCCAACAACCATGCCAGAAAGGCACTACACTTACATCTAACCATGGGAGGAACACATCCAACAACCATGTCAGAAAGGAACATGGACTCATCACTTCCCCTTGGAGGGAACCTTGATCTGTAGAACACCAAGATTCTCCCTAAAGTACTCAAACTTCACTCTGGCTAATGGTTTGGTCAACACATCATCTATCTGCTTGTCCATCGCAACATACTGGAGCTTCACTACTCCTCTCTGCACCATATCCCTGATATAGTGATATTTGATCTCAATATGCTTTGACTTGTGATGGAACACCGTGTTCTCAGACAACTTCACACAACTCGGGTATTCCCAATATATAAAAGTAGCATCCAACTGTAGATTCCTAAGCCACACTACCTCACAACTAGCTAAACAAGCTGCGACATACTCTGCTTCGACTGTACTCAGTGCCACGCAGGATTACTTCTTGCTAAACCAAGAGATCACACATGATCCCATACTGAAGGAGCACCCCCAAGTGCTCTTCCTATTGATGGCACTACCTGCCCAATATGAATCTACATAACCTTCCAGTTTAATCTTCTAATTTTCCTCATACTTGAGTCCATAATCAACCGTACCCTTCAGGTACCTCAGAATACACTTTGTAGCAATCAAGTGAACATGTCTTGGATCTTTTAGGAACTGGGTCAATGTGTTCATAGCAAAGCAAATGTCTTGTCTTGTATGGGTCAAGTACATCAAGGACCAAGTCATCTAACGATACGTCATAGAATCAAATGAATCTAATGAATCACCACTCAATAGATTCAGGTTCGATGCCATAGGTGTGGTAATAGCCTTGCATTCCATCATCCCGAACCTATTTAGGATCTCTACTACATACTTCCCCTATCCCAGGAATATTCCATCCACATCCTACCACACCTCCATTCCTAGAAAGTAATGCATCATACCCAAGTCCTTCATCTCGAACTCAACAGTAAGCTTCCTCTTCGTTTCAATAATCAACCCATATTCACCTGTTACAAACAAGTCATCTACATATAGTAAGAGTATCACTGGGTTCCCTTCCTCAACCTTGTAGTAAAGGTTGGAATCTTCTTTACTTTTTGTAAAGCCCAAACTAGTCAAGAATCTATCAATTCTATCATACCATGTCCTAGGTTCCTGTTTCAAACCATACAGGGCTTTCTTCAATTTGCACACACTAGCCTCCCTGTCATGTGTGTCAAAACCGACTGTCTGCTCCACATACACTTCCTCTTCTACTACACCATTTAAGAAAGATGTCTTGACATCCATTTTGTATATCTTGCATTTCATTACTTTATCCAAAGCAAGTATTGATCTTTTGGAAGTGTATCTGGCTATAGGTGCAAAATTTTCTTCATAATCTATTCCTTCTTTCTGGGAGAAGCCACGAGATACAAACCTTGATTTATATTTATCTATGCTTCCATCTACAGCATGCTTGATCTTGTAGATCCACTTGGAAGTCAAAACAAACTTCCCCTTTGGTCTTGGAACAATATTGCAGACATCATTCTTCATGATCGACTGGTACTCTTCAATTATAGCATCCTTCCACTCTTTATTTTCGATCGCTTCTTCATAATTTGAAGGTTATTTATCAATGACGTCACATAATAAGGCTACATAAGCGGAGCAGGACCTGGTTCTTTTCTTCTCTCTGTGTATCTCTTCTAGAGCCCCATATCTTTCTGCACCTTGGATAACTTCTTGTACCCATGTGGTTTTCTTCTTGTGAGGATTCTTCTCTTGGGGTGGATCTACAGGTTCCTAGGGTTCTTCTATTTCTCGATCTTCTTCTTGAGTTGCATCCTTCATAGTTGTATTTTGGATCCTGGGTACTTATGTTTCTTCAAGGTCCTCAGATGATCTCTTTTTGGATTTGTTGTAAGCTGAGTCTTCATCAAATGTCACATCTATGCTAATGTATATCTTCTTGAATCCTGGGAATTATATTCTATAAGTCTTTGAGCTTTCACTATATCCCACCAATATACCCTTCTTTCCTGAAGGATCTAACTTTGTTCACTTTTATTTTGGAGTGTGTATGTACACTAGACAGCTGAATATTCCAAGATGACTGACTTTTGGTTTCTTTCCAGAAAATACTTCTTCAGGTGTCTTGTTCTCGAGTACTCTATGAGGAGTACAGTTTTGTACATACACAGCTTTCCTGGAAGCTTCTGCCCATAAATGCATAGAAAGATATTGATCATGAAGCATTACCTTTGCTTCCATGATTATTCTATTCTTCCTTTCTGCAACTCCATTCTATTGTGGATTATATGGAGAGGTCAACTCAGTCCTAATCCCTGAATCTCTGCATAATTCCTTGAATTCATTTGATGTGAATTCTCTGCCATTATCTGAGTGAAAGGTCTTGATTTTATTTTCTGTGTGGTTCTCAGTCAATACTTTGAATTCCTTGAACTTAAGGAATACTTCATCTTTTTTTTTTCATAAAGTATATCTATGTCTTCCTAGAAAAATCATCAATGAAAGAAACATAGTATACATACCCACTTAGAGAACTGGATGACATTGGACCACATACATCGATGTTATAGTTGTTTTTACCACACATGTTAGATCACATATATATGGCCTTCCCTGTTCTTCTGTGGACATTTTGGACCCCATGGACTAATTTTGTACCTTTGATGTCTACAATAACATCCCTAAAAACACCTATTATTTGCTGTACACAACTTTTAATCCCTTTTCTGCGTATACACGCGGATATTACCCTTAAACCCACGTACATCGGGATGTGTGCAAAAGGCCAAATATTTTTGTAGTTTTCCTTGATGAGGATCCAAGTCACTTGTCTCTTGGTCTTCCATATTCCTCAAGTTCGCTCGGATTTGACCTTCCATTACCCCATTGAAGCACTATATAAGGAAACCTTTGGATACATTGAAGGAGAGAGGAATCCAAGAGAAATAAAACTATATTCCATTGTTTCCGTAGCTTGGTTATACTTTATTCTACATCCCTTTGTACCTTGGAGCACTTTGTTTTATTCCCAATATTGCCTTTTTTTGTAAGCTTGCTATCGAGAGATGGAGGATTGAGGTGGTGGAGGCCCAGGTGGAGGACTCATTTTCTCCGGTTCGCAGACGTCCTGACAGAGGTTGTCACTCATGTAATATATGATTTATATTAATAGAAATATATTTTCCCAATATGCAAGAGAAATAAAACATATAACACTGAAAGATCTCAAAACATACCTTATTCCAGACGGTTGATGTAGATCCTCGTTGAGCTTTTTCCAATCCCACTTGTGTTAGCAATTTGCTCTCTCAATAACAACAAACAAGACAAGCATTCTATATAATGGTGTTAGACCTACTCTAGCATATATAATCAATAATGTATAAGCAATTAAAAGAATCCATGGATTCAATATTCATTTAAATGCACATAATTGGACAGGAGCTATCCTGATTATCGATCACTCTCAGCCGACAACTGGGATGTTGGTGTGGGTATGTATCATTCTATTAAGGGAACCTTTAGTTGTCTTGCACCCATGCTTATGATTGGCTTTAGTTTTGGTGGGGCTTCATCCTCATTGAATTTGGTGTCTTTTCGCACTACCCATATGGAGGACCCTTGTATCCTTCCTTCACTGAGTTCTTCAGTTGGACCTATTGAAACAGATGTGTTGTTTCCTGCAACGATGATATCATATCAAGCGAATCTTGATCAAGTTACAAAGCCTAATCCTTCCTCTTCACAGACGAAGGAGGAGGACCCATATGTGCTACCTTCATGGGCAGTTGAGTCATCTCACGCACATGATTTCCTTGATGATGTTTTTTTATCGGATGAAGCCATTATTGAGGCCATGTTTGGGGTCGAGCCACCTTGGGAAGAGTTGCATCATCGATCATATTTTCTTCCTAAGCTCGACCGTGTGGAGTGTGATGACATTAGGGATATTCTTAGTGAGAAAATTGGTAGGTCTGTGGTTCCATTTAGCTCTCCTGGTCAGATTTATGATGGGAACATGGAAAATTTATCACCAACTATTCCTATCAATATTTCTCACGATCCTGGCAAGGTTGAGAATGTCTACACTGGGGTGGATTGTTCCCCTGATGAGATCGAGTATACCAGGATGTTTAAAGAGTATCGTGACATATTTTCATGGTCATACGATGAGATGCCAGGTATTGACACTCATATTGTTGAACATGAGATCAAAACGTATCCGGATGTGAAGCCGGTTCGACAATGTTTGCGTGCTGTGAATCCTAGAAAAGCACCCGCCATTAAGGTTGAGATAGAAAAAATTTTGAAATCTGGTTTTATTTATCCCGTTCCCTTGATGGAGCAGGTTTCAAATCCTATTCCAGTAGATAAGAATCAGGGAGAGATCCGTATATGCATTGATTTCCATGACTTAAATCACATATGTCCTAAGGATAATTTCCCCACACCATTTATTGATCAAATTTTGGATGAGTGTGCTGGGAGTGAGTTATTTTCCTTTATGGATGGTTTTTTCGGATAGAATTAGATTCAAATTAATCCGAAGGATCAACTTAAGACCGCATTTATTTGTCCTTGGGGTACATTTGCATATCGGAAGATGCCTTTCGGCCTTAAAAACGCCGGAGCTACATTTCAGCGGGCTATGACCTTAATTTTTCATGATCTCAAAATGATTATTGAAGTGTATTTGGATGATCTCGCTGCTCACTCTCATCTAAGGGTGCGTCATCCATATCATTTGAGATTAGTATTCAAAATATGTCATCATTACTAGCTGCATCTTTTGAGTGACTTTTGGTCGCTTGCTAGGGTTCATCATGTCCAAGGAGGGTATAAGAGTCGATCCCTTAAAGGTCGAGGAAATACTTCAATTGTCTTCCCCGCATAATATTAGACATCTTCAGTTTTTGCAAGGCATGGAAAACTTCTTGCAGATATTTGTGGTTAGTTTTGCAAATTTGACTAAAGCATTTATGCGTCGTTTGAAGAAGGACACTCCTTTTTACTAGGATGAGCGAGCTGAGGCCCTAGGAGTCCTTTCATGCTCTTAAGCGAGCCTTAGCAATGACCCCCATGCTTATTCCACCTAACTATGGCCGTGATTTCTTGATTTATGTGGCCACTTCCATGGAGACGATTGGTATGGTTTTGGTTCAGGAGGATGAGGCGTTCCATGAGCATGTCATATATTATTTGAGCTGGAACCTTATTAATGTGGAAATCTGTTATTCCCATGTGGAGAAGCTTGCCTTAGCCACCGTTCATGCGATACAACGTTTTAGGTATTACATTCTTCTTCGCCAAACTTTGGTCATAGCTCATATCAATCCATTTCAGTTCATCCTCACTCGAAGGATGATAGGGGGGAAATATAATAAATGGATTGTCATTTTGTTAGAGTTTGATCTCAAGTTCATTTCAGTGAAATTGAAGAAATCTTTGATCTTTGCAGAGCTCATATCTGATTTTCCAAGTTTGGAGGAGGAGGAAGTTTATGAGGACACGTTTGTCGATGAGAATATTTTCCTTATCTCAACTTTGGACCCGTGGTATGGGGATATCATTGTATATTTGCAAACATTGAAGGTCTCTACTCACCTTTCATCGAATGAGCGACAATGAATACGTCATGTAGCTAAGAGCTACCTTATAGTCGATAACACTTCGTACCGCCGTGGTGTAGATTCCATTCCACATCTTTGTTTAAGCCATGATGAGGCTGAGGTTGTGCTGAATGATTGCCATGGAGGGGTGTGTGGTGGTCATTTATCTAAGCTTTCTACAGGCCAAAAAATATTGAGAGCAGGATATTTTTGGCCGTCGATCATCAAATATTGCGTTAATGTGGTCAAGAAGTGCCACCCTTTCCAAGTGTTTGCACGCAATATGCGCTTGCATCCAGCCCCATTACATCCTATTGTCACCGTCAGTCCCTTCACCAAGTGGGGGCTTGACTTGATGCATTGCAAACTAGCTTTGTCTAGGGGGCATCATCACATTATAGTGGTTTTCAATTATTTCATGAAATGGGTAGAGGCTATGCCCATAATTAAATCTGACGATGAGATAGCTGCGCATTTCGTGTTCAACCAGATTATCACCCAGTTGGTATTCTGAAAGATCTTTTCATTGACCATGGTAGGCACTTTCAGAATAAAATTATGGAAGAGATGGCTTCCAAGTTAGGGTATAAGCAGGAACATTCATCTTCTTATTACCCTCAGGAAAATGGATAGGTTGAAGCAGTGAATAAATAACTTAAGTCTATTCTCCATCGAACCATCACATGAAGCAATACCAATTGGCATATTATGTTGTATCCTTCTTTGTGGTCCTATAGGACCATGGTTAAGACTTCCACCGGTTTCTCTTCATATCAGCTTGTGCATGGGGTGGAGTCAGTTTTACCGGTTGAATGCGAAATCCCTTCTCTAAAGCTAACTGTAGAGCATTTACTGGACACTTCCATATTGGAAGAATGTTTGGTCCACTTAGAGTAGCTTGATGAGTAGCGCCGAGATTCCTTAGTGGTTCTAGAGGTTAAAAAGCATCCCGTCAAGGTCCAGTATGATAACTTTGTCTCTCCAAGGAGGTTTAATGAAGGTGACTTGGTCCTTTTGTGGGATCAAGCTAAAAAACCCTTGGGGGCATAGAAATTTAATCCCATGTGGCATGGTCCTTACATGGTTAAACGGGTCTTAGAGAAAGGCACTTATGAGCTGGTTGATTATGAAGGGAAGGACTTGGCGAAGCCTATAAATGGGCTCTATCTCAAAAAATATTATGCATGATCTTCAACCAGGGTTGATTGTTTTATATTATTGTACATTTTTTCCATTTCATAGTTAGGTTTTCTTATGGTGATCGAGTTTGTTGATTAGCGTTCGTCTCTTATGTCAAATTTCAATGGAGTCTTCCATGTACATATGATTCACTGATGGTGCTAGCCGCCACACTCAAAACTTAGCTTTGGCTTCTTGGGTGATTTATGCTCCTATGGGTCAAATATTGTCTTCAGGAGGTGTATGTTTACGGCCTTCCTCGAACAATGTTGTTGAATATAGTGCTGTTATTGAGTTATTGCATGATGCCATTTCACACGATGTTCATTCTGTTGAGGTACATCTTGATTTGTAGTTAGTGGTTTCACAGCTTAATGGCTTGTATTGTATTAGGGATCCAACATTATTATGAAGATTCTTACATGTGAGATTGCTAGAACAACAATTTGAGAATATAACATACATTCATGTTCCAAGAGTTTTTAATCAAGTTGCTGACTCATATGATAACTATGTGTTAGATTGGCATTTGTTTCATAGACCATAAGCATATCACAAACACACATTTTTTCACACATGTAAATATAAATAAAATTGATCATCATAAACATTTTTCATTAATATCCAAAAAGTGACATCATAATACATAAGTGTCATACAAAATTGGGGCTTCTGAGCCACCAAAATATAATACACGGTCATACAAATATGAACACACTCAGGTCTCTAAGCCTGAGGAGGAGGGGGGTTTTGATCATGATATAGCACTACAGATATAGCTAGCTATTGAAAGAGTCAAACCCATGCTCATGGAACACCAAACACCTGACGCTACATGGCCTCAAGCAAGTCCTTGACTTGCGCCATGGGTACCCTGTGTGTCAAGCGTACGAAGCTCATGTGAATGCTTTGGAGGGTCCGCTCCGAATCCGCACCCATGATATCATATCCTCTTCCCATTCATTGATGACGAGGGAATCCTTTTGGCCATCATGGTCCTACATCTACATACACATGACAGATTGTCACTATGTTTCGTCACACAAAAAATATGTCTTTTGAGTCAATATATCAAAAAACACAAAAAAAAATTCAAAAACTTAAAATGTGGGTTTGGGATTTGTTACCTATGTTTCCATAAGCTACTCTTGGTGGTAGAGGAATATCCAAATCTCCACAGAAGTCTATCCCTGCATAGTCATCTATGGCGACGGTCTGTCTCCGCCACCATGGAAAGAAGCCTACTGGGTAGGGGTTAGCCACCCTACCCCTATGCAGTCTATGCATAACATTTTGCCAATGTCATTGGGCTGGATCCTGAAATCTATGTGGAACAATGTTGACTATAGGGCTTAGCTCTGGTACCCACTCAAAGAAGAACGTGCTCAGTATGCTACCAAACCCAAAGTTCTGCACCCTTCCCATCTTGCAGTCACTGAGCTTCTCTTTCATGTTTCTCAACAGGGTCATGCTCCATTCATACACGATAGGTCTCATACACTCCACCGCATCGAACATCATTGGCCGCGAGGCCTAGCTAAGTGAAGCTAACCCCACAATCATGCCTAATTCCAATAGTATGGCCTTCAGTTCCAGAATTTGGATAGAGTTTATCAGAATTTGACTCCAACTTTTTCCGTCTCCGAAAAGCAGTACACAGCTATGTACTCATCAATAGTCAACCTGCCTCCTAGCCCACGAGATCAGAGATTCACCATCTCTCCTCATTGGGACAAACCAATGATAAAGTATATGTCCTCAACCTTAATTCTAAGCGACATCCTGTCACTCTGAAATGTCTCAGATTCTAGATCCCAGTAATCCACTAGCAGCTGGAGTAGTCTTGGTTTGGCCCTAAGGGTACCAAGACACCGAAACTTGTATAAACCACATGCCCGTAATGCTTGTTGGGCCATAAGATCACCTTGCATGGCCTCCTCCACATCACCATGCCCTCTTTCCCTCTACTCTAACACCATCCTACATAAAAAACCAAAAATTTGATCAGTTATTGCCTTTGAAAACCTTGTTTGCAGCCCTATACGTGACTGTTCTAAAAATATCCGCGTATGTACTCAGGTTTGGGTGCTTTTTCTACATATGGCGAGCCCTATACACAGAAAAAACCTTGATTTCTGCATGGGATGAAACGCACAATTATGGATGGCTTAAAAAATTAATTGTACCATGAAAATTCAAAAACATTGCATGAAATAGGAAGAGGAGGGCATGAGAACCTACCTGGATCAAACGGGAAGAGATTCCGCCGGACGATGCTCTCGAAATTCGCTTCGGAAGTTCTGAGTTCAAATACACTATGTTGGGTAAAAATTTCAAATGATATGAAAAGTTTTGAATTTTTTACTATTTATAGAAAATTTTTGAAATTTTTGCTCACTTTCTATAGTTTTTGACCATTTTGGACCATTTGAACTAATTTGATGATGCAGGAGTCCATTTTGAGTGTGGTTTGATCGTGGCTTTCATTCATTCATGCCTATTGCAGGTATGATGTCTAAATTGACATATAGGTTAGGTTTCACATCTGTTTGCTTTTTTCATGACCATATGACCATTTCATTTTAACCTTAGGTACAAACCCATTCCATCTTGTCATGGAACCTTCTTGCTTATTTTAGAAGTGATATGTTGTGAATGGTAGAGCTTTACCATACATGGGTACCCTAGTTAGATCCTGTATTGCATTTGGTGACCATGTTGACATTTATCCTTTAGGGTGTGGGAGTCCTTTGTATAGTACTGCCATGACTTTGAGCAAGATCTTCATACTCCTCTTGACCTTTATGCTGGCCTTTTCCCCAAGACTCCCTTGTATATGTCAAGTTGTATTTGCATTATCATGACTTTTGCTTGCCTTATTCAGCCTTATGTCGGTTTCCCTGACTTTAATTATCAACCATATAGCCCGATCTTGTCTGATGTCTAGCCAAGAAGATCCTTTTCATATATCTTTTGCAGCTTGATTCCCCATTTTTTACCAGGAGGGGACTTTCCCCCGAGTGTCGTTATCTTACACATGTTCCCTTGCATTGAGCATAGGTATGTTTCACTGCTTGGAACTAGTTTGTTTTCCCCTTGAAAGTTGTCTCCTCCTAGATTTGTAACTATAAAGCACTTTTATTATTTTTCAATGTTTTCAAAATATCTGAAAAGGTCCAAAAAAATTAAAAAAACCCAAAAAGCTCGATAGGGAAAGATGTTATCTTTGGCAGCATTCAAGTCGTGTCGCCTTCAAACAGAGCACTGTATATCTCATCCATTGGTTGGGTTAGTAGTTTGACTTTAGGAGCTGTACTCCTATCTCTGAGTTTACCTCCACTGACTGGTTAAGCTTCTAGTTCCTATTGAGCCTCTATCGATGCCTCAAGCATCGCAAGGATGTCCCAGTTTTGTATATTGATTCTATGCTACCTACATTCAGTCACCATTTGCCTTTATGTTCTTATTCAAAGGAAGTTGAAGCCTGAGTCGGCCATTCTTCAGTTGTCTTGACTTTGCATGTCGGCCATTCCTCATACTATTACTGGTTCATGCACATCTTGTTCGAGTCCTTCCACATTATACAGCGTTACTGAGTACCTCTTGTTGGTTGATGGGGGAATGCCTTAATGCCCTACTTCCACTGGATTCCATCCCATCGACTTCATATCATTTATTATGGGATAGGAGTCTAGAGTCATTTGAGTGCCTTGAGACTTATAGTCATCAGAGGTAGGTTCTCTCTCCATCGATAGTTTTGGGAATACATCAATGTCCCCTAATCAATGGATTATTCCAAGTGTTTGACCTCAACACATTTATTCACACTTGTGAGATTGCACTCTAGTACCTTGATTCCCATTTTCATTATCAGTGGGTGATCTCACGTCTATTAACGGTATACATCAATGATCGGTAATCAGACAATGGACTACTATGTTCGACCTCAACACCTTTATTCACATAGTAGGACATGTACTCATAGTGGTTTGTGTAGAAGAATTTCCAAATTGGTGGCATTTCTTATATGCTACCTCCTTGATCGTGCCAGTGTTCATGATATTTCATCTCTCGTGACTTGATTCCAGTGTATTCTAGATATCTTCAGCAATTATGGAGATCTTAATCCATGGTATATCTTTAGCTTTCATGGAGATCTTCATCCTTTGTATATCTTCATCAAGAAGATTCTGATCTATTGTATATTGTACATGGTGATGACCACACATGTCATAGTTTGTATATCATGCCTATTCATGGCCACTATAGTCTTATGTATCCGGAACTGCTATATGTATTTACAATCATGTGCAGAGTTTGATTATTGTATTATACTGATGGATGGCTGGTTCTTCCACCTGGTTCTTCATCACTCCACTTCTGGGATGGACTTATAATGTATTTCAGCCATTGTATTACCCCTCTGACCTCACACATTAGGGGGCATTTGTTATAGCTGATTTTACCGCACATGGTAGATCACATATATATGGCCTTCCTTGTCCCTCTGTAGACTCTTTGGACCCCATGGACTATTTTTGTACCTTTGATGTTTACAAGATCATCCCTAAAAACACCTGTTATTTGTTGTATGTGACTTTTAATCCATTTTCTGCGTATACATGTGGATATTACCCTTAAACCCATGTACATCGGGATGTGTGCAAAATGCCAAATATTTTTTGAGTTTTCGTTGATGTGGATCCAAGTCACTTGTCTCTTTTCCTTCCATATGCCTTGAGATCGCTCGAATTTGACCTTCCATTACCCCATTGAAGCACTATATAAGGAACCCATTGGATACATTGAAGGAGAGTGGAATTAAAGAGTAAGAAAACTATAGTCCATCCCTTTGTCCCTTGGAGCACTTTGTGTTCTTCCCAATATTTGCTTTGTTTGTGAGCTTGCTATAGAGAGATGGAGGATTGAGGTGGTGGAGTCCCAGGTGGAGGACTTAGTTTCTCTGGTTTGTATACATGACAACAGAGGTTGTCACTCATGTAATCTCTTATTTATATTAATAGAAACATCTTTTCCTGTCCAATGATGTGCATTTAAATGAATATTGAATCCATGGATGCTTTTAATTGCTTACACATTATTGATTATATATGCTAGAGTAGGTCTAACACCATTATATAGCATGCTTGTCTTGTTTGTTGTTGTTGAGAGAGAAAATTGCTAACACAAGCAGGATTGGAAAAAGCTCAACAGGGATCTACATCAACCGTCTAGAATATGGTATGTTTCGAGATCTTTTAGTGTTATATGTTTTATTTCTCTTGCATATTGAGAAGGGATTGATTTCTGCAGTTTATCTATCTGTTGTGGTACACCCAAAGCCATAGGAAGTTTTCTCCCTAAAAATCAGAGTGGATGATTTCCAATATTCCTTTTTCCTTGCTCTTGCTACTTGGAAATGTCTTCTTTGTGTTCTTTCCTTTTGCACATCCTTTGCATACACCTTCATGTTTTTCCTGTATTTCTAGAACACCTTCAATAGCTTTTATTGCAAGTGGTAGTGCCCTATAGTGCACATGTTCAATTCTTCTGTGCCAAAGTTCATTTGGCTCTATCGAGTCATGGGCCGGATCTTATTATGGTTGGCCCTTCAATTTGTATAGTCCTCCCTCTTGCTCTCGAATCACTACTACACCATCTATAGTCTTTCCTTTTTGACACATAAGGAATTGTCCATATATGAATGCAACCCTCATGTCTTTTGCATCTAATGCAGAGATAGAGAGAAGATTCCTCTTTAGTCCTAGTACAAACAAGACATCCTTCATCTTCGTAGACTTCCTAGAGTCTAGCTTGTAGGAGGATTCACCACTACTGTTTATAGGATATGGGTAGTAATCCCCAAGTTTCACCTTGTGGGGTTTTCATGTTTGGATAGTTTCACAAAGGATTCCTTGAATCTCATCATGTGTTTGGAAGGCCCACTATCTATAAGCAAATCATTGCTTCCATGTGAGATAGTTCCCATGAGAGCAGAGATTAAAACATATTCTGCATCACTTGAAGAATCATCACTTTCTTGTTTGAATCTCTTCTTGGGAGGCTCATCATCCTCTACAGTATGAGCATGATGTATTTTCTTGTTTCCCTTCTTCTTGTCAGATCCATTTTTGTTTCTAGGACAATATCTGGAAAAGTCTCCTCTTTCATCACATGTATAGCATTTGAATTGAAGTAGATTTTTGTTAGATCTTCTAGGGTTATATTTTTGGTTGGAGTGCTTATGTTTGTGATAGTCTGTTCTGCTTTTCTTATATTGTACTGTGAGAGATTGATCTTCACTTCCCATATTTTCTTCTCAGGTTATTATTTGAGCTTCTTCTTGTGATCATTCTTCCCACATCCTACTAAAATTGACTAGATTATTTCTTGAACGGATCCCTTGAATTAAAGAGTCCCATGCCCTAGGGAGACCATTCAAGGTGGCCATCACAATTTTTGCATTCTCTTCTTCATCCACTGCTTCAAGTTGTTCTTTGATCTGGGAGAACCTTTTAAAGTATGACTATATGGTCTCTGCATTCTGAATCTTTACATTCTTCAATTGGTTCCTCAAAGTCATATTCTGATTTATGTTCTTTCCTTCAAACATCTTGGTCAAGGAATCAAACATTTATTTAGGTGTCTTTAGGGAGGACACCTGTGGTATGAGGTGATCCTTGATTGAATCAGCAATAATCCTCTTAGCCACAACCAATTTATTTTTGTGTAAGGCCTTAGCCTCATCTCCCTCTTGAACTGGAACGTCTTCACTGATGTAAGACTCTAACTCATTTTCTTGCAGGACCAGGGAGATCATATACTTCTAGGCTCATAATTTGGTGGTTCCATCAAGATTTTCATCAAGCTTGGTGTGATGAGACATCCTAACAGAAAACCTCAAATGGAAATACAAAAGATTTAGATCTTACCAATTTGAGAAGCTGCAAAACTGGTTCTAGAGCTGATCTTCTGTAGTGCTGGTTTTCTGGTTCTAGGGAAAACTAGGCTTTGACTTTCCTAGAGTTCTACCATACCAAAAACATCAATTTTTTTGTCTCTAAACTTTGATTTTGAGGAGGAGAGTAATCCTATCTTGGGCTCACTCAAAAATTCTTTTTCAGTGAAAATCCCTAATTTCCCGATGCAGTGGGAGTTCAAAAACTAAAAGTGCTCAGAATCATATTTTGCTTCGATAGAAATATGTGCCCTTCAATGGAGGTTCATTATAGCCTCCTTTTGCTGATGGACTGTGGAGAGAGACACAAAAAGTAAGAATCCTTATCTTCTGTAGTTGCACATTGTCTTCTTCTCAAGTTAGCTCTAATACCATGTTAGACTTTTATCAATTTAGACAGTATTATCTTGGGATCTTATCTGAGAGAATAATATGCATGATAGTCAAACACAATACACAATAGACACAAATATTTTCCTTGGGGAAACCATAAAGGAGAAAACCCCACAACTTCCTTAGAGATAGAATAAGCACCAATGGAAGCAGTAAAACCCAAAGATAGTAAGATGATCTCTGATAGTTGTTCTCTCTCTTATCCCAACTCCTTCTCTCTAACTCATGCGCTACAACTGAGTGTGAGTGATTGTGTGATAAATAGAGAGACTCACTCTCTATATATACTAATTTTCGACTTGACATTAACTCACCAGGGCCGACTTCTATAGGAGATTCTAACAACCCTAGTGCCCCACAACTGTGGGGATTTCAACCCTTGGTCAATAAGGAGGTTTACCCTATATGACTTTACATGACTTGTTTACATTACTAATTCTCCCGATCGGAACATCGGGGTATGACATGACTCAATTATATTACTGATACTTCCCGATAGGAACATTGGGGTACAATACATAAGATATACAAGTGAATACATTTTGAAGTTGCAAGTACATCAACAATTACTTCCTTCATACATTCTAGAAAGGGGATCATACATTTTCTTTGGTGAATATTTATATGACGCTTGAGGGATCAAGTGATCTTTGATAGAATCAATAATGATCCTCATTTCCATGATTAGGTCCTTATGGTTCTTCTCCTTAGATTCATCTTCTTTTGGTTCATGAAATTAATCCTTGATGTATTTCTCAAGATCATTTTCTCTAAGAATGATACCAATCCTATACTTCCATGTTCTGGCGTTTTCTATTCCTTCCAGTTTGTCCTCAAGCTTAATGCTTAGGTCCATCTTATCAAGGAGGTCACTAAAAATTGAAATTCCTCAAAATGAAAACACGACCTTAATAGGAGATGAGATTGATTGAGGAAAGTTGGTTGGTCCACTTGATTTTTGGAGATTCCAAATCTTCACCCTTCAAAACTTGCTTGCGAGATTTCAGTTTCTGCAGATTTTTGGTTTTGGTTTTCTGTAGTTTTCTTGTTCAATCCCAAACTAGGGTTTGTATTTCCTGTAGATTTGTCCACTCAAAAAATTTGATCAAGGGCTCAATAGATGCGCTCCATGGATGTGCAAATTTCTATGCAAGAAGATATTCAAAATCCCAAATTTTGCAGAACCCCTAATTTCTTGCCAGAGAGAGAGGAAAGAGAGTTTCACATTGTGAAGGTTGTTACATTTGTTACTGAAAATACTTAGCTAGTACAGACACAAAGATGTTTCCCTAGCCTGAAACACTCAGAACTAGAACAAAGCAATCACAACATAAAAAATATTTCCCTAAGATTACATAAACTACTTGAATGAAATACTTTGTTACCTCTCACAAGATGTAAAAGGATTTTCTTTGGAATATCTTATCCCCATGGATATCTTGTAAGATACACAACAAAACACACACTATATCAGAGTAACAAGCTAGTATATGATCCTATGTTAATGACCAAGGAATTCAACAATAAACATAGTGATTCAAACACGATGATGTTCATGGGAAAGAAACCTTTATTTGCATTAATAAAATGGAGAGAGAGAGAATAGAACCTAAGCCTTGGTGTTGAGAAAACCTTCTCAAGTGAACCGTGCCTCAAAGCCTCAATCTTTCCTAACAATTGCTCACTAGTCTTGGCTGAATTTCGCTAGAGTTTAGATGCAATAACATAATATTCCTCCATTACCCATGCGATGTGAGCTGGTATTTAAATACATGAGAGGATAGAATAGGTTGAGGATATCATGGGTGAGGTGGCAGGAGGATCCTATAATGATGGATATCAAGCCTAGGTGGTCCTGAACCTTAGGGATGAGGCTCCAGGAAGTGTTACTAGGTTAGCACAACACATTGCATAAATGGAGATATAGGTGGCATCGCTTATTGCTTAAAGAAAAAGAGCATTACTGATATAGGTACAGCACCTTGATCACATTGAAAGCACAGTGGTGGGAAAAAGTGTAAAATCATTGATCCGGGTATATTTTTAACTTCAAAACTTGATGATTTAAGGAAAACATTAATACTTTGAACTCATTACATGATGTTGACGAGAAATGTGTGTAACAATTCAGCCTAGCTCTGATACCATGTTAAGATTCCATATGCTTAGCTAGATATCATTGTTGTTTCATCCAACTTCACAATAGTAGCATATGAAGAATCATTGAAAGAAACAAAATCACAAGATAGACACAGATGTATCTTGGGAAACCCTCAAAGGGAAGAAAACCCATCGAAAGTTCCTTTTTATAAGATGTCTAAGATAAAAACCCAAAACATGTAATCCTCCTCCTTGCTGGTATGTCTCTCTGTCTCTCCTATGCACAATACACAAGTGTGATTCTTTGTTCAAATGAGGAACATAGATCCTCTATTTATACTCTTTTGTCACTTGACATTTAACCTGACAAGTCATCCCTATTAGACTGACTCGGTCGACTTCACCTAGGAAATCTCAAAATAGATTATATTATATTCATTTGGGTACTATTGACCTGACTTACAATGGAGGATTTACCTCATGACTTTATGATGACCAAATACAATAGTAACATACCGACGGAGGAATAAAACATCTTCCTTGGGTTACATCAATAAAATTCATTTAGAATATTCTTCGAAGTTACAATATTTTAACACAAAGTTGGACATTGAGATTGATGAGTTATGAGTATTGATGAAAAGGATGTAGCAGTACAATTAGAGTGACTGTCAAGGACAATGAAGGAAAGGTAAGTGGAGCATTGAAAAAAAATGTATAGAAACTTGGAAGTTCAAATCTAACAATAGAAAAAAAACAATCATGATTGTGAACAACAATAGTTGTAATATCAATTATGGGATCTAGGAGGTTTGAAGAATATGAATAAGAGCTAGTGATTCCTTTCTATAGTGGGAGCTTGATGCAGGATCATCTTCACTCATGTAAAAGTAGTATTGATGGTAAAATAATTAGGGTCTTGATATTATTCCAAAGAAAGGGAATCATCTGTGAACTCAATGTAAATATAATATACCATACATGTTTATAGAAGTTAGTGAAGCATTAGTTGAATTAGTTGCTTCTTAAGATTAAGTAGTGTTAAATATAGTGATGAGTTATGTAACTATAACCATGTTGGATGGAAACACTTGAATTTGTTTGAGAGATTTTATTAGGATAAGATTGAATTTCTTTAGGAATTAGTGATAGAAATTGTAGTTAATTGTTTCATTTGTTGGAAGTGTTCATGTTTCTATATGTATTGTAATCGAGGCATCAAAAGACAAAGCTGAAGTGGTGGGATGGGAGAAATTGGTAGGGTTACATGCCCATATTGTGTATCATGATAACTGTTTTTGTATTCTTGAGGTTGATTAATATTAACATGTTCATTTACCTCTATTCTAAGAATATATATTTGTCTGTGCAATATTGAGGAAGAATATTTCTATTGAGAAAAGTGTTGATGGTGGAAGTGCTTTATAATGGAATGTGTATGTAGTTTCCATAATTGTTAAGAGTTTTGAAAAAAAAAATACAAAGGAGTATTCTTGAGAGGAAACATAATTGTTTAGATATATTTCTCTTATGGCGTTGTATTTTGGTGCTTGAAATGAAATTTCTCTGTAAAAGCATCAATAATATGCAGAGCTCCTTGTTGAAACTATGTGAATTCCCACCATTGGAATCCTAAAACCTCAACTTGGAATCTGAGAACCAAAACGTTGTGTTTATGTTAATTTGGCTACACAAGTTTTGTGGCTTTTATCTCCCTTCCACCTAATCATTGAACAAAATCGTAGAACATGTCTATTTCGGGAATGCATGGGTTTTGGCACATGTAAATGGATCTCCTCTAGATGACAATGATGAAGAATAGGTTTAGTTCAACTTCACAAAACTCACAATATTTTTATCGAATGAAGTTGTAGAGCTATATTTTTTATTGAACATACGTGTTTGAATGCTTCTGAGTGTGTGTCTTCCAAACTAGAGTGAAGAGAAAACATGTGATAATTATGGGAACATTTTCTTTTATTGAATGAACTCTCTACTTCAGAAAATCCTTATTTTGGTATTGATGATTGGCTCTATTGAAATCACAACTAGATGGTGTAAGCTTGGTGCAATGCTCCCAGGAAAGAACCAAACACGTTTCAGAATATTACAGGTAGAAAGTCAAAATTAAAGTTCCTCTGCAAATTCTTTTATTCCTATATACATGCTTTGAAGATTCATGTATATCTTTTAAATTCACTTTAATTTTTAAATTTACATATTTATCCACACGTGGTAGGATTTGAGATCGTCATACTAGATATTGACAAAGACGTGAAACTCTGGTTTTCACGTTGAAGAGTCAACTAGCGTTTCCAAATTTGTATTTCTACGTGTGTCCTCCTATATCTTCCATCATTATGTTGTGTGTGGTAGAATAGTGAGTGTCAAAGTTGGTTTATCTAAGAGATTGAATAAAGAACAATTGTAGGTAGTATAGTGAGTGCCAGAGATGGTTTTCTAGTCATTGGTGGTCTTAGAGGGTAATAGGATGGGAAAAATACATAGAGGAATATGTTATGGTTGGGAGGAAAATGGTTGAACTATAGTTAAATGTTTTGGAATTTGGATTGTGAATAAGGCTAACATAGATCCAACTTAAACTCACATCTATAAAGAACCAATGGGGATCTAATTCCATGAGGTGTATTTTTTTTAATATTAATTTTTTTACAAAAAAAAATACACCTCACAAAATTTGATCTCTCTTGCTTCATAGATCGAGGTTTAAATTTTTATTTTTTATTTTATAGGATTACATGGATTTTTTAAATTATTTTTCATAATTTTTTAACCGAGATGAGCGAGGTTCTCTACAACCCATTATGGGGGAGATGTTGTAATGTAACGTAAATTTACCAAAAATAAAAAATAATTATAAAAATATATCTCGACTCTAAAAATAAAAAAATACATGTAGGCTCATAAATTTTTTTTTTTTTTAAAGTAATGCGTAAAAAACAATTAAACTTGAAATAGAATCTATCAAGCAAGAGAGGCATTGAATTTCATGAATTTAAGATTAAAAACAAAGATTACAACTCAAAAAATTGGATCCTTCTTGATGCTTGATAGATCCGAGTTTAAGATGGATCTACGTTGATTTATTTTGATATCGAACATGAATATTTTTAAGTACTTTTTATTTTTTGTAATATAATTTCGCCGAGAGGCACTCTACAGCCCAGTATGGGGAGATCTTGTAACGTTACATAACGTTATGTAACGTTACGTAACGCTATGTAGCATTACGTAACGTTATTTTTATTAATAAAAAATAAAATTTTTAATTTAATGCCAAAATAAATGTCGGCCAAAAAAAAAACCTAATATGGGTGAGATGTTGTAATCTTCCTACCTATCAAAACAATAAAAAGTAAAAATTTAATTATCCGTAAAAAAATATGGGTGAGGAAAAAAACACAATATGGGGGAGATGTTGTAATGTTTTTACTTAACAAAATAATAAAAAATGTTGGCCTTGCACATGGTTTTAAAACCATAAACCATGTGCATATGGTTTGCACATGGTTTTAAAGCATGGTTTTAAAACCATGCACATGGTTTATGGTTTTAAAACCATATGCAAGGCCCTCCTACAACCATGGGTTGTTTAGGAGGCCTTGCACATGGTCTTAAAACTATTTGCAAGGCCCTCCTAAACCGTGTACAATAAAACTATGGGTTGTTTAGGAGGCCTTGT